>VOQK01018224.1:51828-70388 GCA_015052645.1 Benitochromis conjunctus
AGCTGCCTTGCTGTCCAGGATCCATTTAATTGGTATATTTCAATTGTAAAACTGACCTGTGATGCTATGCGGAGCGAAATGATGAAAGGAGAGCGGTGAGCAGGTGGACGTGGGGGGCAAGTGAGAGAATTTATACCCTTTTCTTCTTTAGAAATAGATTAGTTTCCTCAGGAGTCTATTATCATCTTTCAAACTCAATCCTCCTCTGCCTTCATAGGCCTGGATAGGGGCTGATAGCTCCTGGAGCCACTGGTGAGGAAGAATCCAATTGCTTCTACCTTCTACCTGCCTGCATACCGCTGCTGTGCTGCTGACAGGTTTCCGTACAGAGAAAAGTAAAATGATTTGTTTCACATATGCCATGCAGGTCTCTCAGTGGCTGAGAGAGAAAAGTGGTACTGAAGAAAGGCTCTTTGCTCACAGATCCTAGGGAGCTCTCTCCAGTGGCTAAAATGATCATTTTTATATCTAAAACGTCACTACTATATTTAGCATATGCACATAAATACATACAGTACACATTGCAGAAGTAAAAGTAAACCTTAAAGCTGCTACTGTAAATATAGATTGCAGTGTAACTGAGGGATTCCGATTTTTTCTATAATGGTTCGAGTGTACAGAAAGATTTCTACCACAGTATACTTTAATAGGAGTAATAACCAATAATGATTATTGTTAGGATGATGTGAAATTAATTTATGAAGTCATATTACAATTAATATGTACTGAGAAATGTATGTGAGACCCATGACTGTTCACTGCTCATCTTAATGTGGAACTGAGCGGCGCAAAGTGCAAATTGGATTTCGTCTTTAGCTTCACCTTAAATCCCCTCTTCAGTCGCAGCTTTTTTATTTTCCGGCTGAAATATAATTTCCTTGGGTGCTCTGTTTGATCATATATGGTCATATTTTAAAAGCCTGCGACCTTGCTCAGACTGCGGCTGTGAGGAAGCGCGAACACTAATTGCTTTCATTGGCCATTTTCACCTTTTATACGCCAGGTTAGACTCTAATGCATTCAAGGTTGTTTAACTAGCTGGAAGCTTTGAGTCTCAAGGTTAATAAACGTGTATACATCCTACTCATCATTTCTTGCATCGATTTAGTGTCTTATCTTGTGGCTTCTGATCTTGGGCGAGATTCCCAAATGACAATTGCACTTGGAAACAAACTTGAGGCAGTCGTTTGACTTCATAATAAGTCACAACTGCTGCCTCAAACCAATTATATCACAGGTTACCGCCCTCAAAGTTAGCGCTGTTGTCGTTTGAACAACCGTCTTAATGACACCCCTGAAGAATGTGTTCAACCTCCTAATGACAGACGGCAGATGCAGAGACAAAGGTGCCTTGAGGCTAAATAGAGATGCCAGGTTATACTGGTTCTCCTTACTTAAAGAAAGGGTTTGATTAGATGTCTTATATAGTTTTTATTGCTACATAGCTGTTATCCAGAGGAGGGAGGAAAGGGGCCAGAGGCTGATAGTGACGCCAAGGAGGTGCCATTCAGCTGTCACTGCAACATGCCAGAGCCTCTTCAATAACATGTTTATTTTCTAATATCCAGTTTGGAGAGAAATTGTGTAATTTGCAAAATGAAATGTCTGTACTACATGTAAAAAACCAAGTTTTTCATTACGTCTGGGGCTTAATTTTCATGTTGTCAGTTCACTCTGTTATAATAAGGCACTGAAGTGACTGCTTAGATATTGGAACGCAACAGCATTTCTAAAAATAGGTCTGATGTTTTCGAGAATCACAGTGGGACTATCAGGTCAAGTGCAATGAGTCTGGAAGAGAAAAACAAGAGATTGAAGGCAAACTGTAAAATAACTAAATGTCCATACATCAATCACTGTTAACGGACTAGATCAGGTTTAGCTTTGACCTGCTGTACTTGCCGTAGTTATTGCACAGCATTTTCCTTTGCAGTGACCACGAGTTACTTGGTTTCAGCTCTGAATAAAGTCTTGGACTGTTTACAAGCTGTCTGTTTTTTCTGCCTGCTCGTCTTTGTGGCTCTCTTGGGTTTGCTTTTTACAATAATCCCGTGTTTCCAAATATCAGCAGTTTAAAAAAATGTTTACTCAATGACATGACTTAAGTTAAAGCGTGTTTTTCCAGCTTTCAGTTGTCATCAATACAGTTTGGTTTGATCCTGGTTAGGCTTACGGTAACTTCCAACCATCTCTGGACATTTGGAAAGGTAATCGGTACGTCTCTGTTATGACTAAGATTTGAATATAAATCAGAGCACATGTTAATACCAGTGTGAAGCAGTGGGAATGAGAATCAGCACCTCCAAATCCAAGGCCATGGTCCTCAGCCAGAAAAGGGTGGAGTGCCCACTCCGGGTCAGGGACAAGTTCCTGCCCCAAGTGGAAGAGTTTAAGTATCCCGAGGTCAGAGAGCTGAGTGTAAAAGCGAACCTCTCAATTTACCGTCCCTACGTCCCTACCCTCACCTATGGTCACGAGCTGTGGGTAGTGACTGAAAGAACGAGATCGCGGATACAAGCGGCAAAAATCAGCTTCTTCCGAAGGGTGGCTGGCCTCTTCCTTAGAGATAGGGTGAGAAGTTCAGCCATTCGGGAGGGGATCAGAGTAGAGTCGCTGCTCCTTCACATCGAAAGGAGCCAGTTGAGATGGTTCAGGCATCTGACAAGGATGCCTCCTGGGCGCCTCCTGGGTGAGGTGTTCCGAGCATGTCCCACCGGGAGGAGGCCCCGGGGCAGACCCAGGACACGCTGGAGAGATTATATCTCTTGGCTTGGTGTTCCCCCAGACAAGCTGGAGGAGGTGGCTGTGGAAAGGGAGGTCTGGGCTTCTCTGCTTGGGCTGCTGCCCCCGCGACCCAGCCCCAGATAAGCGGAAGAAGATGGATGGATGTTAATACCTTTTGATAAAGTTATCAAAGTAAACATTGCACAACAGCTCCTGATGGTTAGTTTTTTCAGCTTTATGTAAAACAGTTTGCTGACATTTTTGGCCCACTGCTTTGGTGGTTTGAGGAGCACACAGTGAGAGCCCCTCACTGTCCAGCGCTGTGGTCTCATGTCGACACCTTGAATCTGCGGTGTTTTGGTGATGAGTCATGAGCAGTTGTGAGAGTTGGAAGAGAAACTGAATAAAGCAGAAAACTGAGATTTTGGATCCACAGCTCAACTCTGAGTCTCTCTGGTCTCTTGGTACTCATGATGCCACTGAGTAAGACAGAAGAATACCCAAAGGTCTTCACGTTGGGCTGCAGCATGTCTGCCACATGCCCTTTTTCTTCCAAATTGCCCATTTACGTTGCTGTAATTGCCTCATTACGACAGAGATGTGGCCAGGATGCTACCAATGACTATTATTAAATTGTGCATCAAGCTACATCCCAGTTGATTGTGTTTCTAACTACAGCGCTATGACAGATCATCTAGACTGCTGTTTTTGTGAACAACAAAATTACTCATCGTGGTTCTTCAGTGGATGTCACTTCGTGTCACGTAGTGATTTCACCCTTAGTCTGAGAACGATATGGCAATACACTCCCATTTGATGCCCCTGGTAAACACACATTTCGTCTGTTACAGGTGTATTTGTGAAATGACACATGGATTTTTGCACATTGTACTCTTTACGAGTAATCATAAGCTAATATTTGGTCTTTCATGTGACATTGACAGAAATATCGTGCCCATGGTTTGTATTTGTTGTCTGTTATTATTCTTTTGTTTAACAGATTCCCTTTTTTTCAAATTCAGTACCCAGAGAAAAGGCTATTTCTGACACATTATAACTTAAATATAAAACAACACTTAGAGCATAGTTTCCTGAACAAAGTTTCTTTACTTAAAAACGAACAACAAAATAATGACTGTCAAAAATCAATCCAATCATGAGAGATTATTATCAATACAAAACTCATTATTAGTTTGTTTTAGTGTGTCAGAATCTTAAACTTTTATATCAGGACATCATAAAAATGATCTACTCCATACTCTGTTTTAAAATTACGTAAACATAACCTGAGATGAACAACAACAACATCCACACTGTCATTATCTATTTTTTTAAAGCCAAAATGTCCAAGCAGTGTGTGAAAACAAAGTATACCCATTGATTTAGTTAAATTCAGTTTTATTTATATAGCGCCAAATCACAACAACAAGGCACTTTATATTGTAAGGTAAAGACCCTACAATAATACAAAGAAAACAGAAAACCCCAGAAATCATATAACCCCCTATGAGCAAGCAACAGTGGGAAGGAAAAACTCCCTTTTAACAGGAAGAAACCTCCAGCAGGTCCATACTCACGGAGCAGTGGCCATTTTTTTTAAACATCCTAAGTACCAGATTTTTATTATAGCCCCAAAAATAAAACCTTAGAATTGAAATCTAGCATAATATCGTTTTACTACGACAGTAAATGCTTCTATTTAAGGCTTACATTTAGACTACAGCAACCAAAATGTTTTGAGACATATCTTATACAAGCATTTTTGATATAAACAATTAGAAAATACACAATAATGAAATAAATCAAATAAATTAATTAGATATTTTTGGCAAGGACAAATTTCTCACGTTTTCTCTCACTTTGTGTCATTTGTGGCATGTGAAATTTGAATTGAATAAGCACAAAAGACATATTATCTTTTGTTAAATGTTAGCCTCATTTAAAAAAAAAGGTAATGCAGGTAAGAGCTACACACTTAACCATTAACTGTGTCTTATTTATTAACCATGTAGTCTCATTGAGATCAGAGTGATAGAAACAGTTGCTAATGTAAATTAAATAACTACTTAGTGGTTCAAGAGACTGCCTGTATTGTCTGTGGCTCAGGTGGTATAGTGTTGTCCATTAATCACAGGGACCCTCCACGTGGCCAAGCAACTCGCTTCTTATGACAAGTGATCGCCTTACAGGAAAATTCTGTCTTCATTCCTGCATGAGTGTCTGCGTGAATGGGAAACACTTTGGAAAGCTCTTTGCAGATTCAAGCTAAAGTTAAAATGAGCTACATTACTGTGAACTTACCATTATTAAGCTTAACCCCCCAAACCATCAAAGAAACCTTTTTAAAATGTCTGCTGGTGTAATTACTTGATAATATCATGTGAAATGTTAAAGTATTTTTCAGTAATGACTGAAGTCAAACTACATCATAAAATCACAATGCTTTAATGTTTAATTTTGTAACAGCGTCTCAAAGTGCAGTTATTCTTTGCAGAAACCCTGCCTTTGGCATTTTTCATTACTGGTAATTGGGAGTTGAAGAACCTGGACGGTAATAGGACAGTGTTCGCTTTCCACATAGAGACTATGAAATGAATGGCGATATTAATGAACTCCTGCATTTTAAAAGAGGTGAAGGCAGGTATTTTTGAACAGCTCCCATTGCAGTAGTTTCTCTGTGCTGGAGTGAGTCCAATTACAATACACTTTGCTGTCTTCAAAATTACTCAGAGGTAAAGCTTAAGATAGTATGAACCGTTGTCTTTGGAGTCTTTTATCTCCGCATAGTGAAGAACGGCTCCTGGGACCTTCTGAGGGGAATAATGCTGAGCACTGCTTAAATGTATACAGAGATTAATTTCATATTCCCGTTGAGGTTTCTGTTTCACTCAGAATTATTACTGTGACCTTGACAACGGCTAACGTTTAGCCTCAACTTAGACAGGAGCTTTAATCATCACAGTGCAGATGCAGGCAAAGCCTTGTGGCATTCATCAAGTTGTTCACGGTAAGGAAAGTGTTTTTACAAGCTTTACTCTGAACACAGGGCATGTCTTTGAAAACTGACAATTACTGTGAAGTGCAAGAGGTCATTTTTAACTAAAGAAGGCTTATTACTACTTTAACATTGCATTGAACAAACCTTGGGCTGACGGGAGTTTTTTTTTTATTTAGCAGTTAGTTTAAAACAGTACATTCAAAGTTTTCTTTAATTATTCTTTTGCCTTGGTATGTTGGTATTATTCCCATGCAGTTGGCAGGGTTTTTTTTGTGGGGGGGCGGGGGGGTCCACAAAGGCCACTTGCTGTAAAACCACCACTACTGCTGGATCTCCTGCTTCACAGTCCCATTCACTATAAGATGTTATGAATAACACTATTGCTCAGATATGGAGACTAATGTACATTAAAAATAATGAAATAATGTGGTGTTCATACATGCTGTTTAGCTTTGCAGGTAAGTTTTTTGCAGCACTGTTTTGGTGTGATCACTTAGTTTGATCAAGTGGACGTTTCATTATTCTGCCGAATGGAACTGAAATGGAATCTGTGCTTCTACTTTTGTACAGTGTTGCTTTGCAGTACCAGTGGATTACTTTATTATACTAATTTCTTAGCACCAGCAGTGCTCATTCTGGACACCTTGACTGCTGTGGTTACATAAGTGGAGTGTAGTGGTAACCCTTTTCTGGATAGTAGCACTTAGGCAACAATCAGAATTGCATTAACAGCTCATAATGTTGTATTTCACTGTTGTTCAAAGGAAGAGGTGCACCACAAACATGCAGGTTTGAATACAAAGCTTTGCTCTTTTTCAACACATCCCTGTGTCAGCACACGCTTGTAGATTTGAAGTCTCCAGCACAGTGTGAACTCTTGGTCAGATTTCCTCCTACACAAACTTAAAAGTCACATATCTGCTACACACAGGTAAGTACATACACAAATAATTACTCATATGAGCCGAAGTACGAGCTGGTAGGGCTGACAACAACAGGTAGTTCAGGTCAAGAGCTGATGTTGACCCGCACAGTTTAAAATACAAAGACATTAAGAATGATAACACAAATATCTGAGTGAACATTCACTGCCTAGATCCAACGGTAAGGTTAAGGACCTGCATTTATTCAGGACTATGCTTCTATTCTTTTTTCCATTTTTCATTTTCAGACAAAAAGAGAACAGTCAGCTCCACTGAGAACCAAACTAAGAAACCATGCTGCCCCAAATGTGCTTTCAACATTTCTTGATGTGTGCTTTCAGATAGTGATGGCACTAATCGGACACACCTCTCGCACCTCCTGGACAGCAGCTTGTGTCTTCTCAATCTCTTTCTGTCTGCACACAACTATTTAGTCCCTCTGAGAATGGTGTAAACAGTCTCATCAATATAGTGTTCACCACTGTCTACCCACCCACTGCTTCCAGATTATCAGACAGGACTAGAGCACAGGTTTTACGATAAATCATCTTATCTTTTCCTTTCTCGACTTTCCTTTTCACTCACCCTCATTTTTCATCACTCTGAGACTCACCCCTCATTCGTTCACTAGTCACTCTTCTACTAGAGGGAAATGTTGTTCACCTTGGGAGACTAAAGCAACTTCTGTATACACACATATATGTATATTTATTCGGTCAGTGCTGTGAAAAAGCATTTGTGACTGGTTTGATTTCTTATTTTTTGCATATCTGCCAAACTTACACATTTCAGATTAAGAAAATTTTAATATTAGACAAAGATAACCAGATTAAACACAACATGGACTGCTATCCAAACCTGCCTGGTCCTATAGGGGGGGAAAACATGGTGGTGGTAGTGTGATGGTCTGGGGCTGCTCTGCTGCTTCAGGACCTGGACAACTTTCCATAATTGATAGACGCATGAATTCTGTTCACTACCAGAAAATCCTGAAGGAGAAAGTTTGGCCATCAGTTTGTGACCTCCAACAGTTGGAGCAGGACAATGATCCAAAACACCCGAAAGTCCACCTCTGAATGACTAAAAAAAAAATAGAAATCCAGACTCAAATCTGATTCTGATGCTTTGCTCTAATGTGGCTAATAAAATAATTCTGCAAAGATGAGTGGGCCAAAATTCCTTCACATCACTGTAAAAGACTCCTTTCCAATTATAGCGAATGCTTCATTGCAGTTCTTGCTGCCAAGGGTGGAGCAACCAGTTATTAGGTTTAGGGGTCTATTACTTTTCACACAATTTTTTTTTCTTTAATAAATTAAATCATAATTTAAAAACTGCATTTTGTATTTACTTGAGATATCTTTAGCATTTGATTGTGACAAATGTGCAAAAAATAAAAACAATCAGAAGGCGGGTGGGGGAGGGCTAATACCTGCTCACCTGCTCATACCTGCAGTACACACTCTAGTAGTCTAAGAAAGTTAATAACTCACTGAAGCCAACAGAAGAAACTGGGCAACATGGGGAAAAATAACAGCACACTACATGAGTGTCAGATCATGCATAATGACAGGAAGAGAAACATTACAAGAAGAAATTTGTCTAAATGTAACTTTTGATTTTTTTGTGAGCTGAATTTATCATACAGAGAAACAACAGTACATAAGAAACAGATTTGCCTTCTTGATGTCCCTGAATTGTGTAAATTGTGATTTTCCTTCTCATTTTCTTTTATCTTTATATCTACTCTTGGAAACTTGGAGACAGTGAATTATTGCAAGAGGGTGTAGCACACAACAGAGGACAATCCTGTCAAACAATGAGAGGAAGCGTGCACTAATCCTTAAAATATGAAAAGTCACATGTTCAGTCAACGCTTATTTACACCTGACTGCTAAACGCTTCTATGTTGTAATAATGAATCATTATCCAATTTTTCTTTCAATTCACGCAACAGCTTTAGCAATGCTGCCATCGCATTCAATTTTGAGAGATGAGTTCCATTTTATTTACTGACCTACTTATCATGGCTCACACAAACATGGCTGCCACCGCTAAGACCATCCCTACTACTCCCCATGGGCACTGACCCATTTGCCAGAGAAGCCAACCCTCAAAATTTCACATTTTCAGATCACATACAGTAAGTCATGCTTAAATCCGTTCTCTAATATTTCTTCTCTGCTGCACACCACCATCTAATATCCATCTCTTCCAATTCCCACCCCCCTTTTTTCCCCTCCCCATAGCTTTCCGGTGCAAGGTAGGTGTTCTGCTTAACATTAGCTCCTGACTAAGGTCTGACACATCTCTGCATCCAGGGCAGACCGACTGCCAGTTCCATTTATGACAGAAGTCAATATATTATTCATGCCTCTTAATTAAGCAGTGAAGCAGCAGCTTATATGAATAACATGTAGTACATCGAGTTCTTGGATGGCACTTTAAATGCAACTTTGCCACCACATATGGCAGTGAGACAGAGATCGCAAAGGAGGTGGTGCTTTTATCTACAAGAAATTATGTTATTATGATCATTTGAGGAAATTTACAAATGAGCACAGATTGCTCATTATCATGATTGCGCACAGACTGACTGATATTAAAGACTGTGAATGTTATACAGGACTTTAAGAACATGCGAAACACCAGAAGATAAACAGCTTCCATTAACCATATGATTTACCCACACAGCCACCTCTAGGGTTTAAAGAAAATGGTCCACACAAGAGAAAATATCAAATAGCAGCAGTTTTGTGGGCAAAATATTTCTTGTTGATACCAAACATTGGAGGGGAATTCAGACTGCTTTCAGCTGAGAGGAATGTCTTTGTGTTATAACAAAGGTATGGAGAAGAGCATCTCGGCACAACTGGTTGAACCTTTACGCAGATAGATTACAGCAGCCGAAGACCACACCGCGTGCAGTTCCTATCAGCTAAGAACAGGAAACTGAGGTTACAACTCACATGGACTTCACAAAGTTGGATCACAGATTGTAAAAATGTTACCTGGTATGAGTCTCAATTTCTGTTGTCACATTCCGATGGAAGGGTCAAAGTTTGGTGCAAACAACATGAAAGCATGGATACATCCTGCCTCGGATCAAAGGTTCAGGCAGCTGCTGACGTGTAATAGGGTGTTGGACAAATTCTGTACACACTTTCAGCCCCTTAGTACCAACTGAGCATCCTTTACACACCACAGCCTACCTGAGTATTGTTACTGACCAAGTCCATCCCACACTGCATCAACCTTCTGATGGATGTTTCAGGAGACTGGTAACATAAACAGGCATCTCACAAATTTGCAGCAACTGTGTGACGTCATCAAGTTAACATGGGCCAAAATCTCAGAGGAATGTTTCCAGCACCTCGTTGAATCTGTGCCGTGAAGAATTAAGGCAGTTCTGAAGGTAAAACCCAGCACTAGCGAGATGTACTTAATAAAGGTCAGTTTAACTTTTATAATGATATGGCAACAGATTTCATAAATTGATCATACAGTTTTTATGTTTATGTTCTAGTAATCTTTCAGTTCTGTAGTGGAGTAGAAGGTAAGGTAAGTACTTTATTGTGCTTAATATAGTGAACCTTTAGAAACCCCCCACATTGTTTGTTTATGTTTGATTAATGACCTTATGACTAGTTAATTTCCTGCTGTCTAATCAATCCTTGTAGCTCAAACTGTAATCGATATTAGGGCTCTGTAGAGAAGAATAAGTTCTTGTTCTTCTGTCTGACACACAGTAATAAAGTTGTTATTTATTGTTTATAACGGACAGCCTAATGACAAAATTTGGTTACAACTGTTTCTGCACATTTGTGTCTCTGTGAGCATCAATATGTGTAGACACGTGCTGTTTTAGTCTCTGCTATCAAACAAAAAATAGGAGAAGTGTACTCTACCTGTTGGCACTACAGCCATATGCCTCTGACACGGTAGTATGCAGAACCTTGCTTCTTGTCTTTCGTTCTTTTTTTTTTCTCCTCGAGTACAGATCAGTGTGGTGACAAGCCTAACATCCACTGCACTGGCTCACTAGATTCCTCTCTATCTAAAGTCAAGTGGTGGGTCAAAAAGGATAAAACCGTTTTCTTTCTCTTCTCTGATGCATGCTAATGCGCAGTCTGTCAGTACTGAGGTGGCAAAGCCCTCAGGGAGGGTTTTTCACTGAACTTCTTGCACGGAATTTCTTGTCTGTAGAAAGATCAGGGAGGGTAATCTCTGTCTCTGCTATCCAGGATTGTTCTGCTGTGTAATTCAGTCTTTATCCTAAATCCAGGGAGAGAAAGACAGCGGAGAGAGAGACAAAGACAGAGGGGGAAAGATTTATTTGAAAATGTCTAATGTATGAAACAGGAAGTAGTAGAAGAGTATTTGCACATGATTGCAAAGGGCTTAGGGCATAGAGAGGAAGACACTTTTTAGGATGATGTTAGGTGGAAATACATTTCCACAAAAACTCATTATACAGGGAAAACTTGTCCAATAAAGGAGTGGATAGCTTGGACTTTTAATCACTGAACTGCAGCTGTCAATTGAGCATTTCAGAGACAATGTTTATGACCTTGGTGAGTCACTCTATCACAATATGGAACCTCCAGTGTTGGTTTGAAATGAAGCATAAACACACAGAGAGTGGGTGCAAAACTCAGCATCTGTTCCTATTGGTTTAATGAGTGAAACATACGTGCCAGTGAGCCACAACATTATTGATCGTCTTCGTCCAAATCAACCTTCTGAGGAATAGCTAGATAACTTCAGCTTTAACTCAGGATTTTCAGGGTTACAAATGTGTTTCACTACCTCTTACCGCAGTAATATATTCTGCTGAGATAAGAGTTCAGCACATACTAAACCAACACCTACTGACTAATCAATTCACCATTCCTTAAAGATCCTACGGACCCTGGCAGACAGAATGTAGGAGGGCCTGCAGTTTTTAGTTTGCAGGTTTTTATCTTTGTCTGATCATCAGCTTTTCTCTTGCTGGCTGGAAGCAATTTTAAGACTTAAAATATGATTCTAAAATAGGACCCCAAGACTTGCACTTGCTGCCCTTTTATAAAATGGCACCAGTGTCAATGAACCCCCAAACATGGGGCTGGTGCATGGTAGAAAAATGTATCCCAACACAGAGCAAAAAAATCTGAGCAGGAATGGCTGGAAGAACACAGCAAAGAGCCCAAAGCCCTGACACAACTTCCAAACGTTCAGGGTTATGGGGCACGCTGGAAGGAGTCCAGTCCCTGGAGGCCTTCACTCTGCAACCTGCACGCCTAAAAATCCTGTCTACCGTGCCCCGTGTGCTCAAAGACAGTTTTGTCGCAAGGAGACCAGCACAATATTAGATAAGGGGTTTTAATGACATTGCTAATGGGTATATATAAAAATATATAACTATAAACGCATACAAAAACTTATTTATGTCTTATTATACAGTACTAGGTTAAACCCATTTAATTGCCCACTCCCCTGTGGGAGTGAAAATTGAAAACCAAGGTTTAATTTCATAGGTCTCTATTTTCAAGGGACTTTTTCACTGTCTCTAAAGCCCTCACACAATTACTTGTCATGTAAAAAGCAATTACAATCCGTGCCTGGATGAAATGTGTCATCAGAGAATCCATTAACAATGTCCTCAGACCTTAATATTTACAGTCACCACCCTACTTTCAGAGGCAACACTGAGTTTTATGAGTTGTGAAGGACAGTTAAAAGGCACATACTCGTCGTTAGATCTGTTGTTTTAGCCAGTCTGTTTGAGGCAATTAGGATTTCAGAACGGTATTAATTGCAAAGTTATTATTCTACATAAAATTATACAAGTGTTCCTGTTGCGTTCCTTTATTTGACATCGACAAAAGCCATTTTCTTTGTACATTGTAGTTATTTAATTAAACCAGTGCTTCTGCAAGAATTGTGTAGGTGAACTACAAAAAGTATGTGTGCAGAAAACAACATTAGATTATCTCCTCTAAGGAGAGGAAACGCAGTATAAATAAAGCTCTATTATACCTCACGAGCTCACTAGTATGTAGTTCTCACTATTTTTCTTTCTTTTACATTTCTTGTGTAGAAATGTGAAATCAGTCAGCTGCAATGTGCGTTTCTGTCTAAAACTATAACCCGCTAACAAGGGTGGCCTATTCTTTCAGAAACTGAGACTACTAGGCCTACACTTAACGCCTGCTCCCACAGAACAGTTAGATCATTTCTTCTCACAGCACGAAGACCACAGGTAGAATTAATAACAATAATGATGGCTTGGTTGTCCCACTAGTCTATGACAGTGAACTGGCATAAATCACTGGTGCAGCAGCTTCTCAAAATGAAATACAGCTATCATACTTTTCTATACTCTCCTCTTTTTCACATTGTATTGCATGTCTTTAAATTTGTCTCTCTTTCCTGTAGTTTGTGCTTTGTCCTAAATGTCCTTTCTTTACAGTTCTGCAGGTATGTCAGCCATTCATGTCAGACGGTTGCCCTGCCTGAACCTGGTTCTCCTGGAGGTTTCTTCCTGTTGAAAACAATTTCTTTCCCAGTGTTGCAAAGTGTTTGCTCAAAGGGAGTTGCTATTTATTGTAAGACCTTAAGTTACTCTGTGTTAACGTAGAAAGGTTAGGTCAACTTACCCGTACAGGCTTTAACAACTGTCTGGAAAGTTTTGAATATAAGGAACATGCATCCGATTACCTTTTAAACACTAATTTTTTTTGTTTTTGGGGGGGAAGCCTATTGGCACTTTTTCTATGTGTTGGTTGCTAACCTTGAGGTTTGGAAGCACAGACTGTTTTAAAAAATGCTCATCCATGTAGCCACTGTGACATAAGTCACTGGTTAGCAGTGATGGGAATAATGGCATTAAAAGTAACGGCGTTACTAACGCCAATTTAAGATGACGTAGCAACAAGATTATGTCAGATTATATATTTGCATTTGCAAGTTATGAAAATTATCGTTAAAGATGTTTGTGTTCCTCTCGTCTTGGGGCGAGACAGCTGGGATAGGCTCCAGTGCCCCCCCGCGACCCTGAAAAGGATAAGCAGACAGCAAATGGATGGATGTTTGTGTTTGTTACAGTAAAAAATAGAACTTTTTTCTACTCTGATTTGATGTTTTTTGTCTGATTTTAGATTGTGTGTTAATTGTGTTAAAACAGTATGTCAAAATAAAAAATAACAGTAAATTCAAACATGTGAGGTTGTGCTGAAAAGAATGAGACCAAACAAGGCGGGATAAATAGTTTTTAGGTGAAATGTAGAGATAAAATCAAAAGTAGTCAAAAACGGCCAACTATACCCCGAACGCCAGAGGGTTAAAATTTTTTTAAAGTAACGCAATAGTTACTTATCCTATTAATTAGTTACTTTTATAATATTGTAACTCAGTTACTAACTCAATTGCTTTTTTGAAGAAGTAACTAGTAACTAATTACTTTTTCAAAGTAACTTGCCCAACACTGCTGGTTAGTGATGCCCCTTTGTGAAAACTAACTCAGAATTGTAGCTTTTTTTTCCCCCCACCTTCCTGTTTGGGAACCAGATGCAATGAAGATGGTAGTGACCTTCAGTTATTCTGTTTATTTTGGTACTAATTTGTTTCTTTTACCTTGTATTTAGTTTTACTTCCTTTTGTCATGACCTTGGTTTGCTTATGTTTGCCTGATGTTTCCTATCTCCTTGATTGTCTTGGCTCTATTTATGTCCAAATTCTCTCTCTCAGTTTATGCTTTGAAGGGTTTTTGATCTAAGTTGTTTGGCTTTGTGGGTTTTTGCAGCTTGTAAACTTTGACCACCTACCTTAATCAAAATGATCAGCTTTATGTTTACCTAATTTGCCTGTGAGTCCTGTTTTTTGCTAAATCTTCAGACATGAAGCATAAAGCAAGTGACTTCAGTTATTTCAGTGCCGTTTCAACACTCATACTGTATTTCTTTTGCACTACAATGAAACAGAATTAATCCTTTTACAGTCACAAGGTTTTTTTTTTTCTAAGAACAATTCAAAATTATCAAGTGGATCATGCAGGAAAAACTCAGCTCTGCCTTTGAAATCCATAAACTTTTTGTATTTCATCTGGAGTTTGGCCCTTTCACACTGGTTTATCCATAATTGAAGCACATAAATAATTGTACAGACAGAAAGCGTGATTGTAATGAATAATTCTGGTTCAGATGTGAAGCTGTTTCGTGTTGTCCCCATTGATACTGTCATGTGAAAATGAATAAATGGATGTTTGGGGGAGCTACTCCGATGTGTTGAATGCAGCAAGACAGCAGGGTTTTTTAGTTTCTGCCTTTTTTCTCTGTCAGAAACTCTCTGTCAGTTCTGCTGCCTACACTAACAAAATGTGACACTGAGGCAGGTTTGACAACTGATAGATTACAAGTAGCAGTTAGTACATTCATCTCAACTGTGGTCGGCGGCGCTTGACACTACCTGTTTCTTGCCTGTTTCTCCATTTCTTTCACTTAATCTTTCGCCCTCAGAAATAGTAGTGCAGTAAAATTTACACTGTATGGCCCATTAATGCAGCAAAGTTAACTTTGTGCGCTTCTTTATGGACCAAAAACTACATTATTGATCTTAAGCTGCAAAGGGTACACATTTGCACAGCTGCCATGCCAGAAGACGGTCTTTGTTAAGAGGTTATTTAATAGAAAAAAAGAATGAACTCTAAAGAACTCATAAATATACATTGATTAATCTGCAAGTTCTACTTCAAAGAAATTGAAGCATTGTCATAAACTTATTCATTAATCCATTAAAATTCAATGGAAGGGGCACCGGTTTGTGGAAGCTGTCACGTTTCCTCAATATCTTGAATACAGTAGGTCAAGTGGACATCGTCACGTGCATATGTTACTGGACAGGCATGGGCCAAATATGTAATACACCTTATAAGTTACTTTTGATTTAAAAATCACAATAAGCTCCTTCAAACAATATATGGCCATTTAACATTTGGTGTGTATTGTCATCACCGCTTTCTCATTATGCCTTTCTCCTACTCCATCACAGCTCCCTCATTTCTACCTCATCCTCTTCCTCCTCACCTCAAGCCTCATCTCCAGAAGTGGTCAGAACTGTAATATACAAAACCATACATAAACGTATTTATTCCTGATACTGATGGAATTACTTATTGTCAGAAAATTAGACATGCAACTCTTCCTGTCCCCTGACAGTCGACAACAAACAGCTACACCACAACAGCTGGTTATAAGCTAACATTATGGTAGCTAATGTTGAGCTTGAGTGTCCTATAAATCACACTTGCCCTCTGATAAACAGTTTGATTACATTCTCACATTTCCTGAGAGGTTATTCATTAAGTGTCTGAGTCCAACAATGTTAGAAAAACTTCGAAGATGTTTTCATTAATACTGGCTAAGAGCAGCTAACAGCGGCTAACTACGGCTAACACCATTAAAAAAAAGTTCAGAATATCATCAACAGCTCACCTCAGTATCGCTGCCATCAGACTGAAGTGAGCTCCACTGACTCATCGACTCGTATCAGACTCCTTTCACAAAGTTTTATAGCATCCTCCAGAGTAAATAGACACGGACACACATTGACAGCTGAGGTACACAGCGGACTGACAGCCTACACTGACTACAGATGAACAGCAGCCAGACTTCTCTCTACATTGGCCACCGTAGCTAGGATTATGCACTTAAACTGGAAGGGGCCAGAAAACCGAATTCAGTTGCCTGCAAACTCATCAATCTACTGAGATCTAGCAGGAATATATTAAACACTGTACCTTTAAGGTTTTCCCATTTCCTTATTTATATGAGTTCAATGGAAAGTATATCATAGATCTTCATTATTGAACCTCTGGTGACAATACAGAAAGGATACAAAGAAGCACCTGCTCTCAAGAGTTCAACAGCACTAACTTAGAGTGTACTGCCCCATGGTGTCAAAGCCTAAAAGACAATAATAAAGTACTTTATTTTCTGAGTGATGATGCTGGTAGACTGAGCATTTGCTTAAACTTCTACCAAATGCATTGTTTCTGATATCAGTACTTTATATTTGTACTTTTTTCTTCAGTTTTGATATTCAGCTCCCAGCGCCATAGTAAGTCTCAAAGCATATCACAAGTAATTTGTTTATGTCATATTCCTAATGTTCAAAGCAATTTGCAAACAAATAGCACTCCATCTGAAACAGGTGAGAACAAAGGACAGGAGCCAAATAGCTGGGAAAAGTGAGTTAGTGCTAAAATGGTACAAATCAGGTGCAAGAAAAGGCAGACCAGGCTGTTTTAAACTGATCTTCATTTGAGTTCATTAGTTTTCATGCCGTCTGTCTGTAATTTAGCCAGGAACTATAATTGCTCCACCTCTGAGCACACCCTCCCCAATGCATTTACATCCAAAACAAGATCTCCATACTTTAGTGGAAATAAGTGTCTTGTGTTGCAGTCCTGCTTTTAATAATTTGATATATAAATGTTTTTATACAACTCTTAACACAATCTGCCATCTGAAAGGTAACCCTAACACGATTATAACCACATTAGTTCAACAACAGAATAAACTGTCGGACTAGGTTTGAAGGTGTACCAGTCGGTAGAGATTTAACTGTAACATGCTGTTTTTTGTCATATGTCAGGATAATTATTTCCAGTGTTAGCACTGCATTATCATACTGTGTTTAAGACCCCGAGACAAGCTCGAGTTAGTGTGTGTAGATGTTAATTGCTTGGTAATAATGAAATGCCAGTCATGCAAAGCATTCTCATTAGATTCACTTTTGGGCTGCTTTACATGACCAGGAAAAGCACGCAACTCTAGAGAAGACATTTTGACATGTCACAGTGAGGAAACTACAAGTGTAGATAAAATGCATCACAGCTGATTTCTATTCAGCTGACGTAAGTCCTTTTAGGGGTTTTTCCAGTTGAAGCGTTGTTGTGTTTGAAAGGCAAATAATCTTAAAAATGTGTGCTTTTCAAACTTTAACAAGTCAAAAATGTCAGCTGTGAAAACAACCTATATTTTTAATGAGTGCATTCTTCCTTTGTGTTCTCCTGCAGGTTTATCTTATTACTGTGGAAGATGCTCATTAGATTTTCTGAATAATGCTTAATGCTTAGTATTGAAGCAGTTCGGTATTAGACAAGCTACTGTAACACAGCTTAACTGACAATAGGTAATCTATTTTTCTCTTGCCAGTGCTGCCTATACCATTCAAGAGTAAAACAGTTTTTTTTTTTAAAGTATAGTGTATATAAAATATACACACTATATGTCATGGTTCTGGGTCATTTTGACCCAGCATTTCCAGTTTCTTATGTTTTGGTTTGATTCTGTATTGTGGGTTGTGTTCTGATTCTCTTGTTGTGTTGTGTTGATTATTATCATCCTGTGTTTTGGTTTCTGTTTTGTATTTTGAGCTCCCGCTGTTCTGTGTCCAGTTTGTCTTTGTGCCTGTTCCTGTTTTACTTTGTAAGTCCGTGTCTCATGTCAGTAGCTGTGTCCGAAAACCTCGGCCGCAGCCTACGTGGGCCGCATTTGTAGGCCGATTACGTCACAGCGACGCGACGTAGGCTGTCCGAATTCCTCGGCTCCTTCAAATGCGGCCGACAAATGCGGCCTCCATTTTGCCGAATTTGAAGGACGGGTCAGGTGTATCCTTTGTGGCCCACCATAACCCAGAATTCATAGCGCGGCCCAGCCGGTGATTCTAGTTTCCAACAATGGCGGCAGCTACTTCGTTTTAATATTACTCTTATTACTCTTTCTGGGTCACAAAATAAACTTTTAAGATATTTTCAGGCGAGAATGTAGCTGTGTAAACTTCAAATATCTGCTTGGTTTATCAAGACATCACGTATTTGCAAACGTGCGCTGACGTTTTCGGAGACCTCTGTTACCCACTAGCTCCATAGC
>VOQK01018226.1:3245-14067 GCA_015052645.1 Benitochromis conjunctus
GGAATCTCTTTAGAATAAACTTTTTCGGTTTTTATTTCATGATTTAAATTTTTAAACACCATCTTCAGTCACCACAGACAGCTGTTGTTATAAAAAAAAAAAACCCTCCTGACAATGTACTTCATACATCACCTGCCTTGCATATAATTAATACTACAAACAGTAGTCAAATCTGAGAATTGACCCTTAAAAATGCAGGTATTAATTATAACAACTCACTAACCAATATGTTGACACTTAAATAGTGGAACGCTCTTGAAATGAATAAGCTTTTATGAGTTTGTGTGTGTTATTGTATAATTTGCAGTCATCAGGGGCATTTGTGATGACTACGACCTCGACTTTGATGCTTTCTACGCCTGCATCGGTTTATGGAACAGCTTGTTCCTCATCCTCGGAGGCTTATTCAATGTCAGTCTGCTGATGAAACTCTTCAAACGGTAAATACACACTCACAAAAAAAATGTGTTACTCTTAAATATCACAGACAGAAGGCCACTACTTGTTTCTAACTAAACACTGAAGTGAACTGATAAAGGCTAATCTGTTATTACTTGTTGTTTTCAGCCTTAATCAGTAATTATCTTTAATTCTCTCGTGCCATTTTAGCCATAATTTGCCACTGAAGTTAATGTTTTGCCTGCAGTTTGGAGAAAAAAAACACACTTTTGATACGACATGAATGATCACACCATGCGTCTTTTGCTTCACTTTTCTTCCAGCTCAACAGAAGAAGTGATTGCATTGTTCATCTCAACTGCATTTGTTGGAGACGCGGTGAAAGGCACAATCAAAAGTGAGTCCAACTAATGTCAGACTACCACAATAAAATCCTTTTAGGAAAAACAAGCAAATAGTAGAAACAGAACAGTATTCTGTGAGAACATATATAATATTAACACAAAACTAGTCTTCACAATAATTTTTTCCATAAGTTTCTGTAACAAGTCAGGAAAAAAATGGCTAAACATATGTTGGATTCTTTAAAATCTTTCTTCTGAGCCTCCGGCTCTTGTAATTTTCTGCCAGTCTACTCCAAATTGAGCAATGCTTGAATAACTGTAAATATGCAGAGAATGACTTGGAGGTTATTACATTAACAAGCTGTTACATCTGTAAAAGACCAACTGTAACTATATGCTCTATATTGCATTTCCTGCTACAGACTTTAATAAGTTCCTGGGACTGTGGGATGTTTTCCACTAAGATCACATACAGCCATATCTTGTCTTCTAGTTTGTCCTTAGTGACATCCCTTTTTTCTTCTTCTTCTCTTTCCATTTTTCTCCTCCTTTTTCTAGTTTTTCACCACTATTACCACGGGCCCATTCTCACAACCACAAACAAAACACTGGTGCTTCAGCAGATTAATGAGATTCTAGACGGTGCAAAAAACAAGACAGAAACCACACTGGAGCATCATAATGAGACTGGGATGATGTCAAGACATGCAGAAGGGCATGAGTCAATCTTCCTGCCTGAGTCTTTGGTGTTATGCACAAGAGAAAGACCCATCCTCTGTCTCCTGCTCATGTTGGGGACTTTGTGGCTGGGTTATACACTCTACCTCATCAAGAGGAGGTAATGTTTGTTTACTTATTGTTCACCATTTTATGGCTTATTTTATCATATCAAAATATATGTAGTAAGCAGAGGCACAACTCTTTTTCTCCTGGGAATGCATCTGTCATGTTTATAAAAGGACGATAAAGTGTCACCAGGTAGAAACACCACATTAAAAGTACAAGCTCTGCATTGAAATTCGAGCGCTTCAGTACACCTTACACGCAAGAGAAAACTATATTTCCAAACATACCAAATACATCAGGGGAAATGTTTAAAATGCTGCCCAAAGCAGACTCTTTTCCATCTGGAGTAAGTGAAGCCATAAAAATGTCATGTCTTGGATATTTTAGTCGGCTGAATTGCAATAATAGAAAGATGGAACAATCAAATGTGAAAGATATACGACACAACCAGAGATGCTGTAAGAGATATAAAATGGAAAGCACTACCACATTGTTAACACTTAGTATTTAAAGTAGAAGGATGGATTGCAGTACATGCAATGTTATTCTTGAACTAATAACAGGAAAGCTGTGTTTTAACTGTCGTCCATTTGAAATTCAGAATTTAAAAAATCTACAGAACAAATTTAAACTCTGTTAAAAGTAATGACAGAAAATGTATTTACTCATGTACAGCACTCATTTATGCTTAACTAAGATGAAATATTACAGTTATCAGGTGCTTTATTCCACTGTGTAACTAGACTATTTGCCGTTTTTACTTAGCAGTGATTTTAAGTCTGAGTTTAAATTAACAAAGGGAATTCCAGTTGTATAGTGTAGTAGATAAATATCTAGTTACCTTTATCCACATCCAAAGAAGCCATTTAATTTATGAGACATCCATCCAGGATGTCCCTAGAAGAGCTTGAGGAGCGGTTTGGGCATCTCTGCTTAAACTGCTGCCCCGATGACCTTCACCCAAAAAAGCTGAAGCAAATCAGAAGATTTGTAATAGTTACTTCCACTTCTCCTCATGCTAGCTGCAAATAGGTTCACATAACCTACAAAACAAGGACAAAAAGTGCCTCCCAAGACTGGATTGCAAGGTTACAAATCATGTGCAATGAATTTCACCCTGCAGTAATATTACTGGAATACATGAGTTAGATATATGTGCCTCTGTTATCATGCATTTCTATATCTGACTCCTGGGATTCCAGTGTTCTTTTTCCTCAGTGGCAGCTTTCAGCGCTTGACATGAATTATTTTCCAAACTCAATGAGCAACTGCAGTAAATAGTGCTGTAAAACTACTTGTAGAAGTCATTACACCAGAGTTGCAAAACGCTGAAATATTTATCGCTATTTTCCCAACAGCCCGTATCTGAATGACAAAATCAGAGAGGTGGTGTCTGACTGTGCTTTGCCTGTCTCTGTGCTGATACTCTCCTTCATTGGCTCCTACCTTTTCATTGACATACAGCGTGAGTATAGATCTTTGAAATGAAAGAACTGATAGAAGAGTACCCTTGAGACTTAAAGTCACAACCCTGCCACATAACGTTTTTCACTGTTCATAAATCCTCTGTTGAAAGGGGAAAACATTTGCTTCAAGTGAACTTTAAACCCAGTCTGGGGATTTTGTGTGTGTGTGAGAGAGAGACACTAATTTTAAGCTTTGCTTTTAAAACAGAGCTTACTTGCAGAAAGGTTACTGTTCGAGCATTTATTTTTTTGTCTTCATTCTATGTTTGTAACAAGCTTTCTGTACATTTTTTTGCCTCTATTAGTTCCTGTGTTCAGTGTACACGATGGTCCGATCTTCAAGTTCCCCCCATTTGAAAAGCTGTCAGGAATGAATGCACTGAGTGCAGTTGGTCTGGGATTTCTGCTTGCTTTGCTCATCTTTATTGACCAGAACATCGTCATTTCACTGACACATGTGCCGGAACACAAGTACGAAGCCCACTTTATGTTTGAATTCTAAGCTATGAGAAGAACGACACTGTGATTTAAATGTTACCTTTACAGTATTTCTTATTGATGCGTGAACTGCTGTGCCTTCACTGACAAACCATTTTAAGCTTATGTGTGTGAACATCTATACCAGGTTGCTAAAAGGCACAGCATTCCACTGGGACTTAATGCTGACTGGCTTCATTAACATCCTCATGTCCTGTCTGGGGTTGCCATGGATGCACGCTGCTTTCCCACATTCCTCTCTGCATGCCCGTCAACTTGCCAAAGTAGAACAGCAAGTAGAGAACGGACACCTCTACACGACGTGAGTAAAGTTAAAACAAGGTGTGCTCTGACAGACAGAGCACACTTCACAGAAAGCATCAGCTTTTATGAATGCTTTTAACACTCAGTTTGAAACCTTTGCAACAGCAGTGTCAGTGCAAAACTAAGCAAAATAACAAAATGGTTATGTAGTATTAAAAATCTCTGGCTAAACTATAGTTTGTATAGTTGCCCATAAATCGTTTAATACTTCAGAGATCTGTTTAATTGCTATCCTTTCATGTTGGATTGAAAAGCTGATCTTATAAATTAAATGATATAAAGATTGTTTTGGGTTGCTCAAATAATTCATGCCTCTCTTTTTGTCCTAATAGAATTGTTAGTGTGAAGGAAACACGTCTGACCTCACTGGCAGCCAACATCTTGATCGGCCTGTCCGTGTTCATGCTGCCCGTTCCTCTGCAGTGGATTCCCAAGCCTGTCCTCTATGGGCTCTTCCTTTACATCGCAGCCACTTCACTTGATGGAAATCAGATGGTGGACCGCATGACCCTCATGCTAAAGGAACAGGTGAATACGAAGCAGATAAGAAGAGTGTGATTTGGTTGACTGATCTGGTTGCTAATATATTGCATTCTATTTTGTTGTCTCTTTGTTTCCTTTGTATTGATTGATTGTATTGATTGAGCTTTACAAATGATAACCAGCAATAGTATAGTAGTATAAAAAACAAAACGAATAACTAACAAACAAAAAAGTGGAAAAGTGAAGAAACTAAAATCCAGGATCCAAAGGTTGCTGCTACCATGAAAAACATCACTTTACTGAAAAAAGAAAAGAAAAAAAAGTGAAACAAGCTTCTCATGTTATCACATGACTGGTCCCACTCTGGTTATATCACAGAACTATCATAAGATAAGTTGGTACACACTATGACCTCTAATAACAAGAACAACTTGTTTTTAATGAGTTTTTGGAAAACAAAGTTATTTTTGTCATAAGAGTTTATCATGCTCTGCCATATCATGGTTTGCAATATTATCGTACAAAATACAGTACAATAATATGGCAACTTTTTGCATAGCAATGAGTTTGATTAAAATAACAACATTTCTGTAAAATATAATGCAATGCACACAAAAAAACATGCAAATCTTGAATGACAATTCCAGAGCTTGCAGGAGTATTTAGCATATCTTTTCTTCTCAAATGGTAATTTATGCTGCAGCAACAGGTGTGTTATTATATACAAATCTTGGCTTGAGAGGGGTATTATAGTTAATCTCACTTAAAACATAGTTAATCATATCATATTCTGTCTCTGTCTAGACCTCCTATCCTCCCACTCACTACATTCGTCGTGTGCCTCAGAGGAAGGTCCACTACTTCACCGGGCTGCAGATAATCCAGCTGATCATTCTGTGTGCATTTGGGATGTATCCTCTGCCCTACATGAAGATGGTTTTCCCCTTGCTGATGATCCTGCTGGTCCCTGTCAGGTGAGATAACCCGAGCCAATAGGGGGCAGAGTGGGAACATGAAAATCTGCATGCATCCTTATCTGCAGCTCATTGCCAGTGACCTCAGGAAACACAATTTTATGGACCCATTTTTTAAATTAGTGCCAGTTAGTGTTACAACAAATTCAGTACAACACGACCTTCTTAAAAACAAAACAAAACAAAATTAAATGTTTTATGGGGAAAAAGTAGTATCAAGCCCTTACTTTCTCACATTAGATTAAAAAAAAGAAAGAAAAGGGGACCTCTGTGGCTGCAGTTATTTTTATTATGTACATTCTATGTGTAGAAAGACACTCTTCCTACTGAAACTGTAGAAACTGGCCTTTTTTGGGGACACTATTAACTGAGGATATCTCTGATATCCCCCCCCCCACACACACACAAAAGGTGATGTTCTTTCTCTAATTACTTCAAGATGTGTGTGTGTGCGTGTTCTTGTAAATAATACATGCATTTTTAATGTGTTTTATCTAAGGACCAGCTTGCTTCCAAGAGTGATTGAGGCCAAG
Organism: Benitochromis conjunctus; assembly: GCA_015052645.1. Lineage (NCBI taxonomy): Eukaryota > Metazoa > Chordata > Actinopteri > Cichliformes > Cichlidae > Benitochromis > Benitochromis conjunctus. Next base: position 9,032 of record VOQK01018226.1, read on the forward strand.
TATCTGGACATCCTGGATTCACAGTACATGTAGAACTTTAAAGAAATTTCATGACAATATTCAGTTTTTCCGCAGAATAAATTATGTGATGGAATAAAATTATTTAGACTGCAAGATTTCACTATCATTTAATTTGCTTTCTTATTGTTCATTACAAATGTAACTTAAATGTAGCTGATTTACTGTGGAAAATCACTGCATGTTTGTTGTATGTAACACTTTATTAACAAAGGTGTTCATGAACAGGTAAGTATGTTTTGAGTAGCCTTGACAAAGAGTGTAATTCCCTTAGAATTAAGTGAAATTTCCATTTTTATCTGAAATCATAGTGGTATTATAGAATAAAATCATATAGAATAGTTTTGTTAAGAGGGTAATTCATACAGACACATTCATAGAGAAAAGACGGAATCATTATATAATATGTCATTTTAAGTAGTGCATAATGTCTGGGTATTTTAGTGGAAAGTAAACAAAGATTTTCTGTGTTAAACTGTAAATATACTGAACTTTTCTTGTTAAAAAACAGCAGTGTACTTTTCACAACTTTTAATTAGACACAAAAAACAAAACAAACAAAAAAAAAAGAGGGAAAAAAGAAAGAAGAAAAGCCAAACACAAGAAGAACACAAAGAAAGCAAAAAAACTGAACTTTACCAATAAAAACGTGTAATTCAAAGTATTCACGGATAATAAAATAAAGAATAGCTTATTGTTACTTCTGTTGTGTTCAACTTTGGGTTTGCATATAAATAATAAAAAACACATAATTCTATTGGACTCTCTGTTCATTCACACTGATCATTGTTGTACTTTTCTTATAGTCCTTTTGAAAGTTCTTCTTATGTTTGTGAAAGGAAAAAAAAACTTGTTTGACTTGGCTCCATGATTGTGGACCTTTGATGGACCTTTGCCCTGCAGTGTTTGCTACTGTGTATTTTTTCTTGTAAGTACAAAAGAAGTCCTTATCACATTTTTATGTGTAACATAAGAGAACATATGAAAGGTACCTGGTGCGTACCAATAAGGTGCAGAATAAATATGTAAAAAAAACTAACAGATAAACACAAAAACAAGGTTAGCAACATAATGTGGCCCATGCTACTAAGGGTAATGCATCTGTACAGTATAAAATGAACACTGTTATTTCCACAAAAATACCTATTTGTGTGAAATATAATCAAACTTTTATTGCCTCTCAAATGTACATGTATGTACATAGAAATGCAAATGACAGAAAAGCACAGTAACAATATCTGTACATGGGCTGCCTGTGTTCCCAAGCACGTCAGGCAGGTGTAGCCAGCACAAATATATTTTCAACAACTACATATATTTTAAAATCCAGTGTCTCTCAAAGAGACAAACACACTTTCCTTTCTGACAGATTTTGCTATAGACATCTCATGGGTATGGAGAAGCAATCCACTATATACTTGGAGAAAGGCCCTATGAGCCATTGTATCAATGGCAGGTAGCATGTTGGTCTTAGTAGATAGAGACTAGGAACCCATCCTTGTAAAAAGGTTAAACAACTCCTTTTCATTATTTTCATTCCATTGTGGTCTTCTCAAGAGCTGATCCCTCAAAAGGAAGGTGGTAGTTGAGAAACAATGTCATCAGGATGTTTAGATGCAGTACAGAATGAACGCATTTGATAGTCTCAGTAGAATGGCATCATGGTCTAGTAATCCTTTCATCCAAATCACCCCAATTGTTTGCTGTTCAGTCTCAAAAATCCAGCATCAGTTTTGGAACTTGGGTTCAGAAGGTCAGGAGAACAAGTTAACATCGTCTTTTATCAAAATAGTTCACATTTTGTTAATCATTTCATTTGAATTTATGTATCGAGTTGTGCAAAAAAGACATGCTTCAGTTTAAAATGTGATGCTGATGCTATGATAAGGGATGTGATAACTTGTGTGCAAGCTGAAAAGCCTGTGTGAAAAAGAACTTCTAAGTGTGAAGGTGTCAGTTCACACTAGTGAGTTTCTGTTCAAAAGCACTGAAGCCAGATTTCACAAGAACCATTCCAGCGTTTAGATGTGAAAAAGAGCTTTTTATTAAATTCCATAAAGATCTATAATATGGATTGCATGTTATTTTATGACCATTTGGTGTGTAATATTGGAGTTAAACAAATAAATCTTTCTAATAAAACAATATTTTTATTATATGACACGTGTTTAATACTCCTAAAGCAAAACTAGGCATGCAAGAGTAGCCATAGCAAGTCTGAAATGCTATTTCACATGAGTACAGTGCCTTCCTGACAGTTATAAAGCCAAGAATAATAAAGTCCCCCAACAGATGGCGGTAGAGGTTTGCCTTTTGGGGAGGTTTAAGCTCAAGCCTGGTTGATAGTACATGTATACTCATCTGTATGTTACAGAAAACCAATGAGCAATATCATCCAGTAAAATAAATGTGGACGGTAAAGTTAAGAATGGACAGATATGAAGAATAAACAGAAGAATCACCACCCTTAGATGTTTTGTCAGGTTTTTGCTTCATTTGCTTCCTGTGAACCCACCACTGGCTGCAAACAGACTATTTCACTCATTTTAGACATGTTTTGCAGCTTATGCTGTTTATTGCACCATTAAGACATCGACTGCTTAATCATGCCTGTTTTCTGTATTAGCCCTGTGAACTGAATGATATGAATGGACATGTGCTTGCAGGGAAAAAAGCAAAATAAACAAAAAGCCTCTTTTAAAATGGTGCTGCAACAAAGCAGCAAACACCAAGCAAATATGAAGCCATGAAAACAGTTATTGAATCTGGGCTGAAAATATGAACATGGATGCAACAGAAGAAAAGATAAGGGTTGTAGGTACGTTGTAAGTTATGTTCAATCTATCCATTCTCTTTTGTTTACCCTTATTAGAGTTGCAGGGGGGCTGGAACCTATCTCACCTACCATAGGGCGAGAGGTGGAGTACACCCTGAACAGGTCGCCAGTGTGTTGCAGGGCTAACATATAGAGACAGACAACCAGTTGTAGTCACCTGTTTCTGTAGCAAAATATTAAGGATTTGAAAATGTATGAATTTTCAAATAATAAGTTTTCCTTGTTTCAACTATAAGAAAATTTATAGTTTGATCCTATTCAAACTGACAGTTTTCATATGTCCGTTTGAGTTTAACCCTCTGTGGTCTATTGACGCGCCGGCGCGTCACACCAAGATCGGCGATAAAAGGGGGCGTGGCATGGGGGCGGGGCCGCAATGCGATTCCGTTTTGATTTGTGTTGACAGTGCATATTGCCCTAGACCCCAGAGGGTTAATATGAGCAATATGATTCTTCTTTGCAATTTGTCCATTTGGGAAGTGACACTGCAAATAATTTCACGCTGAACTCTGTAGGAATAAAATTCAAGAGAGAGTCAAAAATAACACAGATCGACATTCATCTTATGTTCCCCTCTAAAAGCTCACAAAAACTCGAAGGAAATGTTAGAATTTTGTTTTTATGAATGTACAAAATGAAGACGATGCAACAAAGGAAACCGGAGAACATAGAGGTCGAAAGCGGAACCTGATGACCTTCTTCTTTAGTCCTTTAGTCCAGGTCGATCAGTACAGTAAGCCAAAAGTAAGCTACAGCATAAAAAAAAAATACATCCAATTACACAGCTCCGCTACGATTGGCTCTTTGAAGAGATTTCATTCTCATGCGTAAACAAAAGGGACAACAAAAGAGAGAGAGGGAAATATCCACCTCTTGGTCATCATAAAGAAGCTGCCAATAACTTTCCCCATTACAAAAATCTGTAGATTTGTCAGTGTGCCACGGTGCCTAGGCAGGACAGCTCTCCCTTATTTGAGAGCTGTGCTAAATAATTTGTGCCCTTGTCTAGGGCAAGTCTGACTTTCCTCCATATTTCAAGTATTCTCCAAGTATCTGTGCTGCATTGTCTCCCTGTTGTCTCCTGTTCTTGATGCAGCAAAACCTTCAGAAATTCAAGTGTTTCACTAGACTGACTCAGACACCAGTCAGCTTCTCAATGAAAGGGCAGGGAAGCTGAGAAAGAAGAGCCTCTTCCTCCCTGGGGTTAATCTGTACACACATGCACATAACCAGTGGCATCTTGCGATTAATTACCAGGATGCAGGGTGTCTTTGAAACAGCTAAATGCTGCTATAGGCACAAAAGGGTGCTAGTAACACAATGACCATTATACTTAAGAAGCTGGTGTGTCTCACAGATTGAGAAAATCACACCAGAAGCATTATAGGAGGGAGACAAAAGAGTGAAAGAAGTAGAAGTAACTTCCAGACTCTTTCAAAACACATGCCGTCCAGTTATTTTTCATAAATATAATAATATTATCTTAATCTGATTGTCAAGTAACACATATCTGCTTCAGAGTTAAAACCAAAGTTGGGGCAAAATGTAAAGAAAAAGAAGTCTGTGCATCTGTGAGAATCTGATTGTCAGTTAGTTATGAAGCCAACTGTTACTATCCATATCTGTACAATTGTTGGTTAAGGCAAGCAGAAGGGTTTTTACAAAAAAAAAAGAAGACAAAAAAAAAAAGAACAGACTAACTTTGCAGTGGAGGTGATGTAAATCTAATTTCTAGCTCTGTCTATAATGTTAAATATAATGGCTATAGACGCCAAGTGACCTCCAGCACTTTTGAGCAGACTCCAAGCAGACTAGAAATATGTATAATAGGATCATAATAGGATTTTCTGTTGAACTTAGATAAAGGTAGTGGCTAATATTGTTTTAATGGATAGGTGTGTCCTAAGAGTCTGTTGGAAAAAAAAAAGCAGACAGAAGGAAGCTGAACAAACTGCAAACTCAAAGTAGTGCAATATATCCCAACAATACTTATGGTTTAATACTTTCACACTTGTCTAAAACAAAATGGTTTAAAATGTTTGTTCCTCTAAGAATAGACAGCCTTCCTAATGTTAGGTCTATTTCTAAACAATCATTCACTCAACTCATTAGATGGAAACAGGATCAAGGGGAAAGCTTGGGTGAGCAGGCATTCTAGATTATGTTAGACTGTACAACGTTT
>VOQK01018227.1:1771-13674 GCA_015052645.1 Benitochromis conjunctus
AACACGCTCGATACCCGAGCATGAAGGGGGAGAAGTCCCTGCTCTTCATTGGAAAGGTCACGTATGGCCTGGACAAGTGAGTAGACACACATATATATAACCATATACGTGACACCCATTGTGAAAAACCGTGTAACGATCCTTCACCGTCCAGTTTAGAGATTCACAACCTGTCCATTGGTCAAAGCGCGTTTGAGCTGCATCCAGGTAAAGGCATCGCCATGGAGATAAGCAATGTGTCTGCAGTGTTCAAGGGCACCATCCAGTATGGATACGGCAGCTGGCTGTGAGTATGTGTCTGTCACAACCTTTTAGGTAGGATACTGGACTGTCAGGTGACAGGTGTGTTTGGGTGTAGTTTAGCCACAAGCTTCCTGAAATATGTTACCTTTTAAACAAGGTCAGAGAAGCGACACCCCCAATTTAAACCATAAAAAATTAAAATCCAAGTTCACTTCAGAGACCAGCCCCGGCCTCCAAACAGGTTACAGTTTCATTGCTGAAGCTTTAACTTGGGTCTCTACGGAGACTGACTTTCTTTCTGAGCCACAAATGATGCTAATGCTCTTCATAGTCCAACGGGTGAAAGACGAGTCTTCACTTTGGAATCAGTTATTATTTCTCATTAATACAATCACAACACCTACCTGAGATCTCTGTCTGTAGTTTGTTTTCAGGGCTTTAGAAATGATTCAGTTCAACAATGACTGAAATTATAGCCGTCCAAGTTTTTCTTTGTTTGGTTGGTTTTGAAGTTGTACTATAAACTTTGACAGGGAGTTTGAATAGATGTTAAATAGATTAAATAGATTACATTATTTTCAGTGACTGGGGATTACTAATTCGCAGCCGCTGAGGATTAGTAATCCCCTGTGTTTCCTGTGCTCTTTGAGTTTACTCTCATTTGTTTGTGTCTTCTGTTTAGCGTTAACATCGGACATTCGGTTGACTTCGAGATTGACTCTCAAATTGATCTTGGAATCAACCCCAAACTTTGTAAGTACATCGTGTATGACTTTAATTTGACCTCTCAACAAGCCACCGCGACCAGTCCTGGGTTAGCTTTATGTTTTGTTCCACAATGATTTGGGTAGTTTTTTTTAATGCTTTATATTTTAGCTCCACTATTTTTTTTTATCGATTCAAAGCTTTAAGAACTTATCAGGACAGAACATAACAATCTATAGAATTTTATGTGATCAATGTATGTTTTTAAGGTTTAGTAAAAAACAAACTTTCCGACGTGTCAGTCAGGATGGGGAACAATAGTGATTCGTGACATTTTGAATGTGGCGTAATAAGAGGTCAGAGGAGAACGGCAAGACTGCTTTGAACTGACAGGAAAGCAGCAGTTGTTACAAGTTGTAAATACTTGTTACAACCAAGGTGTGTAGAAGAGCCTCTCCGAACCTTGAAGCAGATGTGCTACAGCAGCAGAAGACCACACTGGATGACTTCCTGTCAGACAGGAAACTGACGGTTCATACAGGCTCACCTAAACTAGACAACAGAAGACTGAAACCTCCATTTCTCCTGCAACATTCAGATGTCAGTGTCAGAATTTGGCATAAACCACATGGATCCATCCTGCCTCGCATCAGTGATTCAGGCTTGTGGTGCTGTTGCTGTAATGGCACATGTTGGGCCTCTTAGGACCCACTGAGCATTGTTTAAATACCCCAGCATACCTGGGTGTTCTTGCTGATCGTGTCCATCACGGTGTACTCATCTTCTGATGCCTGCTTCCAGAAGGAAAACACACAATGTCACATCACAAAGCTGAAATAATCTCAAAGTGGTCTCTTAATAAACATGACGACGACTTCACTGTACTCAAACGCCCTCCACAGTCACCAGATCTCAATCCTGAAGAGCCCCTTTGGGATGTGGTGGGATCGGAGATTATCATTTTGGATGTGCAGTAACTGTCCATATGGACCAATCGATCCAATCTGACACTAGCACGGTCCACTAGTGTGTAATATTATTTCTGACTAAACACACATTCGTGTCTTTGGTATGGGAAGAAAGCCATGAAGGCACAGCAGGCGCATGCCCTGGTATCTTGGACAGCTACACTAAACCTTTCTAGTAAAAGGCTGCCCCCTGGTGGTGCACAAATACTGCAGCCAGTTAACGTGTCGTTTGTGTTGCAACTCGCCTGCCTTAAAATATTTACAGCCGTTTAATGTTCTACATGTGAGAAAAGACAAGTGTGGAAAATATCCCACTCTGATTCTGCAAAAAGTTTCCAAAGTTTATGTGTCGTAGGGAAATGTCACTGCTGAACGAGTATGTTTGATTTCCATTATTACTGCTGACTTCACATCTGTGTTTATTTTACCTGTGTGTCTCCTGTCGCACTGCAGCAGCACACACAACACACTGTTACTTCAACTTTCACAAGCTACGTCTGCACAACTGTGTTGTTAGTGGCATTCTACTTTTTCCTCCGCAGCAAACTGCAGTAACTCACAAGAACAACCATGTTTTGTATTTTATAATTAATAATAATACAGTGATAGTTTGGTCTCATTGTATCCTCCACCAGCTTAAAATGTGGCTGCTAGTGTAGCATATGGCAGTCTCTTTTATTCCAGTGAAGCATCACGAAAACACACACCGACTAGCTCTCCTCTGTTACCTGTGTGTCCCCTGTCAGACTGTGGTGATGGAAAGGTAGCAGCAGACACAACAGACTGTTACTTGAACTTTCACAAGCTACGTCTGCACCTGCAGGGAGACAAAGAGTAAGTGACACAACTGTGACTGAAGCATGTGCACGAATCTCAGTGTCTGACCCTGTTAACATGTGTGTGGTCAGGCCGAACTGGCTGAAGAAGCTCTTCACCGACTTCATCACTCTTACTGTCAAGCTGGTCATCAAGGGACAGGTGAGTGCGTGAGAGACAGGCCTATGATGTGCACACCGATGATTTATAAGAATAAAGCAGCAACAAGTGTGTTCTCAAATACAGATCTGTAAGGAGATCAACAAGGCGGCAAATATACTGGCTGACTTCATACAGGACACGGCAGGTATGCACAGACATAAAGGAAGTGTTTGAAATCTACAATGAAAATCACTTTACTTTCCTTAATCGTCCAAGAATTCAGTTTTTGATCCATGTCTCTGAACATCACAGAGCAGTTCCTCACTGATGGAGACATCAGCGTGGACATCGGTATAACTGCTGCTCCTGTCATCACAGCAAACTACATCGAATCATACCACAAGGTAAATGATAACTTTAGACACACAGCAGTGATAGATCTCCTTTATATTATGTGAAGAGTTTTGGAGACGGCGCAGTAATTCTTCAGTACTCGAGTACATGTAATGGTCTAATAATGATCCAACTCTTCCAGGCACTGACCAAATACAACAACAACGTTGCTGTTATCAATGAATCAGTTTTCCATCCAAGTCAGCTGACTGAAGACAGGATGATCTACTTTTGGATTTCAGGTTAGCAGTAGACACTGTGTGTTTATTTTGTGTATTTTGTTTTCCAGGTAATTTACACCTTTATAGTTTGTGAAGGTGCCTTCAGGTACAGGAAGGCAACAACCACGCTCCACTTTTGTGTCTTTTCTATCCCTTCACCCCCACTGGTCACTGCAGATGGGTGGCCGTCCCTGAGCTTGGTCCTCCCCGAGGTTGTTAAAAGGGAGTTCTTCCTCCCCACGGTCTCCAAGTGCTTGTTAATATTGGATCATTCACTTGTTGTGGCTCTTTGTCTGATATTGTCAAGTCTTTACAAGTTTCAGATTAAGTTGTAGCTTTGGTAGTCTGCCACAAAAGAAAGGAACATGAAAAACATTATGTATGTGGGTTTACACATAGATATGCTCAACACGACCTGCTGGAGTCAATTTTAGCTTCAAAATGGGGAAGAATTGACGTAAGTGACCATAAACATGGCGTGTTTTTAGGAGCCACTATTTTTAGGAGCTGCTCTGAGTATTTCAGAGGCTGCTGATCTGCTGGGATTTTGTCACAAAAACATCTTCAGGTTCACAGAAAATATTCTGAAAAAGAGAAAATATCCAGAGAGGGGAGGAGAATGGCCAGATTGGTTTCAAGGCAACAGAAACTGAAATAACCCCTCGTTACAACCAATGTATGTAGAAGAGCATCTCTGAACCTTGAAGCAAAAGCAGCAGAAGACCACACCGAGTGTCACTCCAAGTCAGCCAAGAGCAGGAAACTGAGGCTGCAGTTCAAATCACCACACAAGATTGGAAAATTTCCCCTCAAGGCAGTCAGCTTCACCGTGTCTATATGTCTAAATGCAGTGAACTGTGTAAATGTACCAAAAAAAAGTCAAGACAGTGCGCCCAAAGAGTGTCCAGGTTATTTAGCTGTGACATTGAAGCCAGGTAAAAAGCACGTTCAAACATCATCCCTCCCATGCTCCTCAGCAGCAGCAGGCTGCCTCTCTTTATCATTCAGAGGTTTGTTTGTGAAAAATAAATAAATACAATTTTATTTAAATATTGAAAGACGTTTGTTTGTACATAGAAAGCTATTAATGTAAACGGTGTTTTGACCGCAGACCAGTTCTTAAACCCGATGCTCAAAGCAGCTCACCAAGATGGCCGCTTCCAGCTCAACATCTCTGGAGAAGAGGTCACTGTAAGTACTTCAGCATGACCTAAAACATCCAAGTGGATGTGACATCAAACATTTGTGATATCTTCTTGGTCAAACTGGGATCAGATGTTTGAACTTGAACACAGTGGTGTGAACAAGTGTTCGCCCGCTTCCTAATTTCCTGTTTTTTGTATGTTTGTCACACTTAAATGTTTCAGATCATCAAACAAATGTAAATATTAGACGAAGATAACACAAGTGAACACAAAATGCAGTTTCTGAATGAAGGAGTTTATTATTAAGGGGTAAAAAAAAATCCCAACCTACATGGCCCTGTGTGGAAAAGTGATTGTTCCCTGAACCTAATAACTGGTTGGGTCACCCTTAGCAGCAACACTGCAGTCCATTGTTTGTGATAACTGTCAGTGAGTCTTTTCCAGCTGTGGAGGAGTTTTGACCCACTCATCTTTGCAGAAGTGTTGTAATTCAGCCACATTGGAGGGTTTTCGAGCATGAACCACCTCTTTAAGGTCGTGCCACAGCATCTCAATCAGATTGAGGTCCGGACTTTGACTAGGCCATCCAAAGTCTTCATTTTGGTTTTCTTAAGCATTCAGAGTTGGACTTGCTGCTGTGTTTTGGATCATTGTCCTGCTGCAGAACACAAGTTACGAGCAGATAGCCGGACACCTTCAGGATGTTTTGGTAGACGGCAGAATTGATGGTTTCATTTACCACAGCAAGTCTTCCAGGTCCAGGGCAGCAGATCAGTCCCAGACCATTACACCACCAGCACCATATTTTACTGTTGGTATGATGTTCCTTTTCTGAAATACTGTGTTATCTTTACACCAGATGTAACGGGACACACACCTTACTTGTCAGTCCACAGAGTGTTTTCCCAAGAATCTTGGGGATTATCAAAATGTTTTTTTGGAAAACTGAGGCGAGCCTTTATGTTGCTTTGCTCTGCAGTGATTTTCATCCTGGTAGACTTCACTTTGTCAGGCAGGTCCTACTGAAAGAAGACTTTAATTTTTTTTTTACCCATTAATAATAAACACTTCATTTAGAGACTGCATTTGTGTTTGCTTGTGTTATGTTTCGCTAATATTTGATCATCTCAAACATTTAAGTGTGACAAACATACAAAAAGATAGAAAATCAGGAAGGGCAAACACGTTTTCACACCACTGTACATGTTTGAGTCTTGAATATCATTTCAGACACTTCTCAGGACAAACCTCTCTGCTGCCATGCCTGAGTTCATTAGGAAGGTAGGAATGAAAGCTTGCTTGTCACACCTGTGCATACAGTATATACGTTTTCAGATAGGACATGAAACATTTTGTTTTTCTGTGTTCAGTGTCTGCTGGATTCAGCTTCCCCAGAGTTAAGACTGTGGAGTTCATCTGTTCCACATCTGAACATTTCCACCTTGGGAGCGACAATTTGGGTTCAAGCATCTGGACAGCTCCACTGTGAGAGTCCAGGCACACCAGTACTCTTCTTTCAGACGGTACTTTTTCACAGTGACAGAACTTTTCTTATACTGAGACAAACTGAGAAACATATCTAATTCTCAATATTGACACGGTAACTCTCTGAAAGGTGTTAAATAATGAAAACATAATGACATTGTGTCTGTCAGACTGTGCAGTGAATAAGAAAGCCATGGATTACAAAGGCCTTTTGTGTTTGATCTTTGTGTTCTTTGTCTTTGATGTGTAGGACATGGCCGTAAATATCACAACTTCCTATGTTAACAAGAAAGTCCTCCTGCAAGGTCATCCAACAGAGTAAGACTGATAGATACGTGACTCATTTTTTTGAACACCTTGACTGATGACCCAGTTTGGTCCAAGCGTTAGCTGTGGGACAGATGGCCAGTGTAATGTGGCTGTATGTGTAGCACACTACTTTTTATACAATGACCCCAATACTAACATAGTTATCTTAGTATGAAAACAAACTAGTTCAGAATGTAGTTTTAAGGCAACAATGTTGATCTTAGTCGGTGAACTCCAAAGGTTCACCTGTGGTATCTGACACTAAGACGTTAACAGCAGGCTCAAGCCCTTTAAATTGTTCTACTGTTCTCACCTAACTGGATGGTAGGCTCTGATATCTGATATAAAATGTATTTTTGGTCAGCTTGTCTGTTTGGTGTGTGATGGTGATCCTCTTTCATTTTAGGATCTCAGGATTGAGAGCTGAGCTGTCCTTACAGGATCAGCAGGTGGGTACAAGTGTTTTTAACCCGCTCCACTTCCTTTATTTTGGATATTGTGGTTCTGTTGTGTCACGCTAACTTTGTACCGTTTACATCCTTTATAGAGCTGCTGGCAAACAACATGTCAAACTCATTATGCTTTAAAAAATTAAATCACTGCTGAAAAAGTTTTTTCCATGAATTCAACCTTCTGAATGCATTACAGATTAACTGTCTACTTTTCCCTCAGTTTCTAAGACACGAGTGTTATTTTAGCACAGACATATTATTGTACATAATTATTGAATTGTTTTCTGATGTAAGTGTGAATAATTCAGTCTTTCTTGTCCCCATTTAGATTATTTAGTTTCCTGTTAAACTGATGCAGATCCTACAGGACATTTCCATTTTTTGATTAGACTTTATCGGTAACCCTTCCCTTTCCTTCTAGCTATATGATGAAGCGCTAGAGTTCATAAAGGAAGCTGTGGTGAAAATTGGCACTCCCAAAGTCCTGTCTGGTAAGAAACAGAGCACCTCAGTTCAATCCTCAAACCATTCACACCATTATAAAGCTTTCCTAAAATGCATAAATCTACCTCACTACACCTCTCTCTTATGAAAGCACTCGTTGATTTACCATCAGACAGCTGATCCAGTGGTTCAGCTTGAATTATTCTTCAAAGTGAACAAACCACTACATGTGTAAAGGCTAATTTACACCATGAGCCCTGCTCTTATTTTCTTTTCTATTCTATACTAGACAGTATACACTTGGTATCAAGTTGGAACTCAGTGAATGAATCTAATCATGATGAGCTTAAATGTAACTTTAATCTGACCACGGGCACCACAGCTACTGTCCACCTGTCCAACACAGAGCTTTACTGTGAATTTACCACAGTACTGCAAACTATCCTGTTTGTCCTGCACAAAACTACACAGCATTTTCATACAACATTTGAATTACCACATCTTCGTTTGTCTTCGTATATCTTCGTTTGTTTTGCGGGACATTTCACAAAAAGAAAATACAATTTATGAAAATGCGTCATACACAGCTCCAATACGTGATTAAAATTATGAGATCACATGTAAGCTGTAGAATTGCAGTTTATCAAACATCACTGAGCATCCTTCCCTTTAAATCTAAGCTCTCCTCTTCCTCTCCTGTCCTGTCTTTCTTATCTTTCTCCATCTCTGAGTGAAGTCAGCTCTCATTATTTTCTCTCCCTTTGAAATTGAGCAGCTGGGCCTTTAGCTGCAACACACTGTGAGACAAACTGCACACAAACAGTTTGTGTGTTTGCTGATGTTTGTCGACCTGACAGAAACGCTGCATTTGAAATTACCCGCTGCTTAAAGAAAGGGTCACTTCCTTCATGTTTCCACTTCTTCTATAAAGCTAGCTAGGTGGTTAAGACCTGCAGTGCTTTGGTCCACTTTAACTCCTGAGTATAAATATAAACTATAAACTATAAATGATACTGTTGAAACTAAAGTAACGAGTCTGTTTTGAAAATGTAAGAAGCAGAAAGTACAGATACTTGTTTAAAAATGTAGGGAGTAAAAGTATAAAGTTGTCATGTACAGTACAGACTCTCTTCTATACTGTTCTCATTTATAAAGTGCTTTACAAACACTAACATTATGGCTAACAGGTGGATTTTGCTGTTTCAGTGCAGCTTGTCAAACAGCGGGGAGCCACTTACTGAAATTGGACAGTATATCCTCGATTTGTTCATATTAGCATCATTGTTACAGCCAGCGGCAGCACAAAAGTTACCCCTCTTAAACATATTTTTAGTTTCAGTGTCCTCATTTTCCTGTAAGTTATTGGTTCTGTCATTAGTTAGCTAGCATAAATGAATCTAATAGCAGAAATCAACCATCAGCCTGGCGACATAACTTTCTGTACTGACAGAAGATGGCGCTGTGTTACATCTGTGTTGGTTTGTTAGAGCAGGCATCCATGGTGTAAATGAACCTTTGTACATTTAGTGTTTCATTTCCACTCTGAAGGATGCTTTTGTGCTTTGTGTTCCAGTTGTGGGAGTTGAGCTAACCAGGCTTCTGGACAAACAGGGATTATACCAGTTCGATCTCTTTAACCCTGAGGTGCTTCCCCGGGATGTGAGTCTTCTCGTTTCTCTCTTTCTGTATGTGTTGTATTTCTGCATTCACACAACTTGTGCGTCTTGCTCACTCTCATGCTGCAGGGCTTTGTGGTGATTCAGATGGATTTTGGTTTCCCTCATCACCTCCTGGTTGAGTTTCTCAAGAGGACACTGCAGTAACCTTTAAATATCCGACCCAAGAGAGTGTTTCACACTGAAAGCTCAGCTAGGACTGATGTGAGCCAGTTAGAATATACTTCTGTTAATTTGTCAGTGAACATTTTGTTGTTGTTTGAATAAAATTAAACACCATGTAAAAACAGACTTCTGCAGGTGATGGAAAATCAATGTACAGTCGGTTAAAGATTACTACTACCACTGTGGGACCTTGCCTCACCCGATCATGTGACTTATTGAGATCAACTGACACAAGACGCATCGAGCAACTGAGTGAATGTGGTTTGGACTCTGTGGAGGACCGCCATTGTTTGAGAGATGCTGGAGAAGGACAGAATACCTGCGCTGTGATCGTAAAGGACTGACCCTCACACAGGAGTCTGGATGTTTGAATAGTGTACGGGTTTTGTCACAATCTTTCACATGCTGAATAACGGGCTTTATTGGTTTGGGTTGTCTTATAAAGTTTATTAATAGCTCCTGTCCCCTAGCCTGATGGTAGAAACATATGTTTGGGTTTAGCTTCACCTCTTCAAACATAATTTAATGTGATATTCTTTATTGACATCTGAACACAGAAGCAGTTTTAGGGAAGTTTTTTTATTCCAGCTTTCAAACAGCAGTCATGCAGCCTTGGAATCATTTCCCACATTTTCCCCCCTTATACGTACTACAACAGAGTTTACTACTAGTTAACTTTTTTATACTTTGTAGGTCAGATTTGTGGGTTTTGTTGAGATGCGTCTCTCTCTATTTTAGACCTCTTGCAGCAGAAGGCCATAAGGACGGATGGCCCGTTCCACCATCTCCTGCTCTTGTTTCTGTGATAATCCAGCTGGGATGGGAACCAGCCAGTATTTACTGTTGTTGTGTTTCTGTCTATAATCTGGGTTGACCCGATTCTGCAGAACCACTCTGTACTTCTTGCCATTATGAGCAGAAGTGAATGTTTTGGAATAAGGGATGGCCTCTTTGATGTAAGGGGTGGAATAAATCCCTCTGCCGTAGACTTGACCCGGGCCCGGCTGTTAAAGTAAAAATAAGTTACAGTTAGTTTGTTTACTCTGGGCTAACCAATACCACACTGAACACCTCTCTATGACCACATCGTTATCTTCATTTCTACATCTTTTCCTTTTGTGACTGTTTACTATTAATATGATTGAAAAAGTATTAGGTAGTACAAACAAATGCAGGAGTTCACTTGTTGTTTAATGTCAGCTGCATCACATACACAACAATCGTTTACCGTGTAGAACTGTTACTGTAACACAGTTTTATTGTAGACAGTGATGCACTAACAGTAGTAATAATACAATCAAACCTTGTAGAATCCCTCGATGATGCCCTCAGCACCTTCCTTCGACGTCCCGTGGTAGGACACGGGCCACTCCCCCGGCACTGACTGAGTGCTCCGGTACTGGGTTCCGAGCCATGCATTTCCATCATACTTGTTCAGGACCTAAAATATTTTCGTAAAAGAAAAAAGTGATTTTAAAAACCAGAACAGCTTTGCAAAGGTTGGAACGCTCAGGTGCACAACTCAGAACAAAAACCTTAATCACTGTTGATGAATGAAGGAGCAGAAGCTGTTAAAGCCTGTTCCTTTCTCCAGCGGCGCTGAGGTGAACTTTACGACTGGTGCTAAACTGGATCAACTGAGGGACTATGTTACTGATTATTCTGTTTTTGACTCAGGGGATGCTAGGACTTAGCATTACTGATGAATACTGTGATATATTTGATAATATCGATGATGACTGCTGAAGTCTACTCTGTACTGTGGCAGTACTGAAATCAATCATCTGTGTTTACCTTGACGGCAAAGCGTTGCCAGCCACACGGGCGTTCATACACCTCTCCACCTCTGTAATAGGTCTCCGTGTCTTTCAGCCCAGTGAAGTCGTAGTCAAACTTGTGGTCAAAGAATTCATCCTCATCGATGATGTGAGTTATTCCCCCTCTTGCCCTTTCATCAAACGTCAAGCTTTTGAGGCTTCCAGAAAGCACGTCACCTTGGAGAACACTTTGAATCCTGGTAAAGTTGCTCCTTGACAGTGGGCTGTAAGTTAGCAGAATAAGGTGCAGGTTTAAAGCAGATTAGCTATTTCTTCATGTTATCCTGCCTTAGAGGTTTCAGGAAGCATCAAAATCAGAGACTGGGTCTGATTCTGTTACAGAAGTTAACAATGTGTGACGCTGGGTGAAATTAATCTACCTTAAATTAAGACTAAAAATAGAGACTCGGGGGTAGATTAAATTTAATGAGCATACGACGAACAGTTAAAAACAAACAAACACTCAAGGTCCTGAGTCAGACCACTAAATAAATCAACTAAATATATAAAGATAAATCCTGCATTCAGTTTTGATGAATAAGGAGAGTGACGTTGATCATATTTACCAGGTTTGATCTCCACTCAAGATCGCAGAAATGAGCTGGTTTGCAGACAGAGTTGGTGCTGCAGAACCTTGGAAAGCTTGGAAAGCTGCACTGCGTGCTCTTGATTGTAGTTTCTGAACTGAAGTTACTTTTGCATTGCAGATTACACCCAATGCTTCAAGTGCAACCTCTCTGTCAATCATCTTGATTTGGTGCCTTTAAGCTGCAGCTGCTCACTTCTTCCTACAAATGCTCTGGCCTGTGTGGAAACTGAGCTCATATTTATAACACCTACTGAGTGATGACGCCGTTTACAGGACATAATATTTTCTTTGTGAATCTAACGTATTTCTCAGGAAGCCTAACGGACAGAAATAACTTGAAGCCAAACAATGAGAAGCCTTAATCTTCAGACCG
>VOQK01018239.1:28201-42500 GCA_015052645.1 Benitochromis conjunctus
GTTACACTGAGCACTTTTTAAAGTCTGGCTCAAGTGGGAAATGCATTTTCGTCTTTGGACCTCTCAGTTGTTGGCCGGCTTTGCACTTGGCTTACTGTGACTACATTTTCTGACCAATTAGATTACTGACAAAAATGAAATATAAGAATCAATAAGCAGTATTTTCTGTAATGGCTGCTGGCAAGAGTTCAAACATTTTAGAGCTTCACGGCAGAGCCATAAAGTATAGTTGTAAAATTGTAACAGCAACATCATTATCTTTCCTACAGCCTCCCCACCCACCATCTGCATCCCTTTTCTCCTTATATATCATCATCATCATCTCTTTTAATTTTCCTTCCTCGTCACTATGCTCTCTCCCCGTAACATGATTTTCCTCATTACCTTCTTTTTCTCTGACCTTCTTCATCTTTGTGTATCCTTCACCCTGCTTCTTTCCCCTCCTCTCATTATCTTCTTGCCATCTGTTCTTTTGCACCTCCTGACTGACCCATGCCTCGCTCTCTCTCTCTCTCCTTCCTTATTTTGCTCCGTTTCCACCGTTTCCAAGCGTTTCCTGCGTAGAAATCCTTACTTTCTCCCAAAAGAGCTTTTGGGCAAAGTCAAAGGAAAACTGCCAGCGTTGTAATAAGTTTAGGTTTTTAAATGAGTTATTTTAATGAGTGTTTCAGTTACAAACATTCTTGTTTACAGAGAATTGAACAAAATCCACAGATTTCTTTCAAATAACATAACAAAGACTCATTGCAGACTCATTGCTTTTATGCTGACTAATTGTCCTTATGTGGGTAAGTCACCAGTCATGTCCCAGTGTGAGTATATTCCCTCTTCCTTCCCCCCTGTTCCCTTCTCTTCTTAGAAATGTTTAAAATGATTTTAAATTTAAGACCTACTTTCAGTCTGGGTTTTGATTGAGTTTTCTTTAAAGCAATCATACATTACTGCTTTATAACGCTTTTCTCTTCTTTTTTAATTTTGTGTACGTTGCTTCCATGTTTGACTATTTAACCAGCTTCAATCGCTGATCTGGGTTCACAATCCAAACCCAGATAAGCTGGAGGGATGGATGGATGAATAATTATTGGTTTCTCAGTCATCTGTGAAGTCCTTTAAACTACTCTAACCAAAAAATAAACTTTGAGTCATTGCTTTGATTGCAGGGTGTTGATGGAGAGGATTTCGAATGTCAGCCGGGACAGTGGTCATCGCAGGAGGAATTTTGGCTACAGTCATCTTACTGACGATCGTCGCTGTGCTGTGTTTATGTAGGTTGCAGGTATGATTGTCTCACTGCTCATTACACATCTAAAGTTTAACAGAATATTTACAAGGGTGTGTGCCTCAGCTCCGTATTCAAGAAAACAAAAAACTTGACAAATGTTCACACATGTAAACAAATGGATGCGTGCAGTGCAATAAGCTGGGAGTAATTTGCTGCCCCATACTGTTATCCTAATTATCAAAGCAGTCCAAGCAGTGTTCAGTTTTTGCCAGACTGGATTTGTGTAATAATCTTGCTTTTTTTAGAAATCTACAGTCGACATCCAAATAGTGCAACACATCATACACACTAATAACACATAACTCATGTTAAAATAAACCACAACTGTGAAACCCTTAAAACTGAATGGGACGTTTTCTGATACTCACATCCATGTTTTCTTCCTGATTGAGTCCTGGCACTTAGCATGTAAGTTTGCAGCTGCAGTTTTAGGAGCGATGGATGCTTTTTGTAATCACCTCCCAAATATTATTTGAAAGTGATGATCTGCAAGTGCCGTTCATGCACACGCTCTCGCAGAAACAGCAAGAATATGCTAGCTACGTGCAGAGATGGGCAGTAACTTTAATCTGATTACTTTTTATAAGTAACAAGTAAAGTAAGGGATTACATTGCAACAGCAATTAGATTACTGTTACTTTCCCGTAAGCAGGCTGTGTTACCGCGTTACTGAACCGTGATTTTGTTTGAGAGAGCGTCTCATGACAATGACGTAAGTGCGTGCGACGTCCGTGGCAGCGACAGACGTGTGTAGATCAACAATGGATAATATGGAGTGCAGGAGAGAGTACGACCATGCAGCGTTTAAAAACTTATTTTATTTTATATGCTGGAATATGCAGAAAATAGGTTTCAATGTTAAACACATTTCTTCAAGTCAAGTTTATATGCTGGATTATGCAGAAAAAAAATAGAATTGGGCTGAAAGGTTTATTGCTTTATTACGTAATCAGGTTGTGTATCATGTTTCTAAAAAGTAACTAAGTAATAAAGTAACTACTTTTGAAAATAAGTAATCAGTAAAGTAAGAAAGATTACTTTCTTGGAGAAGTAATCTGTAATTAGTAACTAATTACTAAGTAACTTGACCAACACTGGCTGCTTGCTAGCTTTGAAAGCTCCTCAGGTGGCAGCTTGTTCTTCATCTTTGTGATTCTGATTACGTCTGATTTCTTCCTCGGTACCAGTAGGTGGTTGCAGACAGATGCTTCAATGCTTTCCTGAAAATGAAAACAATCAGACAAAAACATGCCAACTAGCTCAATGCACTCACTTGCTATCTTTCAAAGTTGCACAAAGCAGCTTGTTTTGTCACGCCCTGTATTTACTGTGGTTTGTTCTTATAAGCTAACGCTGATCTGATTGGTGGAAATTTTGAAAGTGCCTGCCCTGTGCTCATTCTTTTCTCCTTTGGTTTACTGTTTGTCTTTCTAAATGTTTGACTCTCACCTGCCCCAGTATTACTGCTGTAAGAGGGAGGAGTCTGAGAAGGGGGAAGAGGAGGAACCTGAGCTCGCCACCATGTCGCCGTCTCGCCCCCTGGCTCTGTCGGCTCCTCCTACGCCTCCGACGCCAGAGCAATACAGCGACGAACCCGAGACGTACCCTCCCACTTTCCTCACTGAAGCCAACGGCCCCATGAGCTACTCACCTCCGCCTCCGCCGCCACGCAGGTGCTATCGCTCACACGCCTTCTGCCCTTCCTGTGCCCGCTGCTCACTGCCCTTCTACTTGCAGCACCCAGAGAGGCTGTGCAATGGCGGTCGCAGGATCAGCTACAGGACTGTGCAGCAGCAGGACATGGAGTTGCCCATGGACTTGGCCAGCTTCTACCAGAAGCTGAACCTCATCCGCCAGGTCACCATGAAGGAAGTAGTCACCCACAGCGTCAGCACCGACGTGTAGGAAAGCAGCACCGCTGATTTAAACGACTCAATACACATTCAGTTATTTCAGCACTGTGCTGTCAGTGTTACACTGACAAATGGCTTTTAGGCAACACTTCAGGGCAGCGAGGATGGAAGTCTGCATCTCTAAAGCAAAAAGATGAACGCATCACTGAAACACACAAAGGGACTCATTTTAAAAGCTGCTCCTTTTATTTGCTGAATAGCTAGGTAAGTAGCTTATCAACATATCTGCCGTCAAAGCATAAACAAGAATAAACATAAATAAACATTTATAATGTGAGTTTTTTTCCAGTAACTTCAACGCAGATTTCATTTGTTTAAATGCACCACACCAGTGCAAACAGGAGAAGTAAGTCTGGTTGTGTGGATGTTAAACCCAATGTCAGGCCAAAACCAGCAAGTATCATGTGCGAGTGTATCAAAGCCTGCTCTCTCTGTCCCATACAGCTCCACTGTTGTTCCTAAAATAGTTAAATATCTCACTGTTGACCTCAGTGACTTGTTCTTTCATTAGCATGAATGCAAACATTGTAGCTTACTTAGGCCTAGCCCCACACACGCCGTACTGCTGTCACGAATAACCACTGAAGCACCAAATGTAGATTCACTCGCTGGCCCACGTCTTCATTTTAGGTGTGACAGCGTTTTAGCAGGTTATGATGAATGGCTTGGACATGAATTGAGCTGCGGTTTGGGGAAGGCCTCGAAGGGGACTGGCGGCAGATCCCGGGCCTGGCAGATCCGCCATGGACTAATGAGAAGTGATGAAACGAAAGAACTGAAAAAATGGGAGAGCGGGTGGGCGGGCGGGGCACAAAGGGGCGTGTTTGGAGGATGATCCCACTTCTGAAATTCAGATCATCTCCAATTAACCTGTCACTGAAAATAGTCCCCAGCTAATGGTCTGTTAAACCCAACGATTGAGGAAATAATCTTTTTGATAGAGAGTATTTATTCATATGCAAGCTGTTTTTCAACTCTTACATAAACACTGGGTTTAACTTCAGGTACTAGCTCATAACTGCACACGCACGGTCTCTTGAGTGATGGGGTGTTGAGACCAAACGCACGGCAAAGTTGTCACACAGCGATTACATACAGATTCATGCCATAAGACGCCATGTGTTGAAAAAAAATCGTTTTTGGCAAAATGATATGCTTCACACAGAGATTTCTCCATTGGACTGAGGATTGTCCTGATGCACTGACAACCAGAAATGAAGGACACGCTTTTACAAGTTGTAATCAGAACGTTGAGAGTACAGTTTCATAAAAATCAAAAAATCTACCCAGTTTTAAATTGATCACATCTTTGTATAAAGAGACAGAATTTAAGAAAGAAAAGCACGTGCAGAGGTGGGATCGGGGATGTAGTGAGGGAGGGCATGCAGGGGGTCGTGTGACAGAAGAGGATGCTGGGATAGGGTGAGATACAGGCAGATGATCTGCTGTGGTGAACTCCTAGGGAGCAGCTGAAAGAAGAAGAAGAAAACAGATACATGAAAATGCATGAAAGCTCAAACAGTGTCGCATACAGATTCTGGTTGACTCATATTTGTGTTCATTGGTGTCACACAGGGTTAACATGGGGTTGTGGGTTTTTGTTTTGTTTTTGTTTGCCTTCAGACTTCAGAGACTGGAGAGCCATGCTGCGATATGTCAGTATGTGACTTTTTCAGCACTAACAAAGAAAACTAACATGATTTTAAAGGGCTAGTCTGGAGCATTCAGTGATCCAATGACTGTGAATTATGGCGGATGACATTTACTTCCTGTTAAGACATCATGCTGTAGATAAATGCTGTACTCTTGTGCTCCACCTTTAGATATTAAGTATTTAATACCTAAAGGAGGAGGAATGAATTGTATATACGGTATTTAGGGGACAAAGATATAGATATATGTCAAATATTCTTGATGACACAACACTAGATCCAAATGATATTTTACAGATTTTACATCCATAGAGAGAAACAACTCTACAGCTCCTCCACTCATTTCTTCTTCTTTCAAAAAATAACAGATGCTGACACATTTATCAGATCAAAATCTTTGTTTGGAGCAAACCTTCACTCTCTAATAACATGTATGATAAAAGTGTATGCTGCTAATCCAAATGGTTTGTTCTCATAGGCTCACAGAGAGACTGAGTGTATTTGCCTGTCCGTCAAACAGTGCACAACCTGCAGTGCTGAGATCTGAAACACCTTTAAAAAGAAAAAAAAAAAGTGCAAGTCTTTCAGCAGAAGACTTTTACTATGTGATGAAAACTTATGAAACTGTATATGTACATATGTATATCTCCCACTGGATTCCTGGAGTCTTTTTTGAGCAAGAAGTTAAATCTGACCAAGAACAAACACACACAGTTATATACTCGGAACTTACCAGCCATGTCCTAAATCATACACTGCTTCATAATTCACTCTAAATGAGACCACAATTTAAAATAAACATCATATTATATTAAGTAAATAAAGGCTTGAAACTAGCAATCGTAGCTACCAATCCAGGGTAGCATTATCTTTCTTTGGATAAACATTAGCAAATGTTTTATACAACGGTTCTTCGCATTTCTAACTAGCTTCAAGCCACATGGACGCTAGAATCGTAACCATAAAGACAAAAACAGAGAGACACATCATCCAGCCCCTGTCCCCTGACACAGTGTGGCCGGCTGTGTACCAGCTGGTGCTCTACCCGCCGTCCTGAGTCAGTGCATTTGGTTTGTTCCTCTCCTCTGCTCGCTGTTTCACTTTCACAGCATCAAAAAGTGAATGTGCAACATCATATATGGATTATTGTCTCTAAGTTGAATTTTTAATGTCTACAGCCAGCCATGTGCCATACATTGTGTATCATTTCGCAGTATCATATGGTCATACCACGATTTCTCCATGCAGGATCCAGAAAAGGTGACATGCTTAGAGCAGATGTCAAGACAAATTATATTTGATTTGGTCCTCCTAAGTAAAGGACTGTCCTCACAGCTCCTTCTGTTCTGTGTTTTGGGATCTAGACAGTGCAGATATGTGTGAGTTTGGGTCATGGATTGCTTCTATTTGTTGAGGAATGACACTTTGTCGCTCTGAATTCAGGATAAAGAGAAAATATTTGTCCCACTTGAGGCGTTTTGTGAGATGCAGCTGCAGGTTGCTCACTGTGATGAGGGCAGAGTTTTCCCTAAGAGCAGTTCTTCTTTTCTGTTTTTTTAGAGAAGATTTAAACTGTTGCTCTGGCTTTTTGGCTTCATTAGTTGATGTTTCAATTGATGTTTCAATTATCCTGTCAGTGCAGTGTCTGCAAACCGGCCAGCAGGAGGCGTCACTCACCTCTGCAGTCAAACCTTCGTTTACTGTAGCTGCTCTGTGTGTGAAATTCATTTACTGTATTAATAAAATGATGCAAAACTTTGCGGTGTCTGTGTAATTCCCTCTCGAAGAAGAGGACCAAAGCAAAATGTCTATTCTTTCATCAGTTTTGACCTTCACGAAATCACACAAGTGGACTTGTTCATATTCAAAACAGCTTCAGGGAGGAGAGGGGAGCTCTTGGAGGACAATAAACACAATGTCTTCAGCACCACTTTCACACTTTACATTACTCTGTATAAAAAACACAGCTACACTTACTCGCTAATCGTGAGTAAGTGAACTACTTTTTTTTGCAGTGTTAGTTGTTTATTTCCCTACTTTTTACTTCCTGTTTTATTTTTTAAGGTTTCTTTCCTGACTTTGATTGTGTTCACCTGTGTGCAATTACCATCATCTTTGTCTCTTTCCTCTTCTGTCACGTCTCAATCAGGCCTCAGTGTAAATGTATTTTCCCTTTTCGTTTGTCAAAGCATCTGATATGCAGCTCGTTTTTCCTTACTGTGTGTGGTTTTCTCTCATTTTTCTTAGCTCCTTCATATAGTTGAACTTTGTTTATGTCTTGGATCTTTAGCATTTTGCTAAGTAGACCAAACAGCATGGCCTTTGTTTTTAATTTTGCCTGCATACTGCATTTGGGTCTTCTATACTGCACAGCACTGACACATATATTTGCTTATCTGCTGTTAAATCCACTGAGATGTGAAAAATTAAAGGAAAAGACATAACCCTAACCCCTACAGTGGAGTGAAGTATACAACAATCTGGCTTCACTTAACCTAACAATCAGGCTAAGCAGTCACGAGACGGTGGATATCATCTCAATAAGATAATCTGAGTTTTCCCAATCTAGAGACGAGCAAGTTCACATGGAGGATTTGACCAATCGCAAACTTGCAACAGAGCGACTCATCTTATGAAGAAGGAGAAAGCTATAATATTTGGATATTAATGTGTAAGTTCACAGATTTATCAGTATCACATCGTAAGACACAGGATAATGTGACTGATTATAACTGTGATTACATTAAATGAGTGTTGACACACATGTGAGGCACAGCTGTCACGGCGCTGTTTAACGGTCTGACAGAAAGGTGAAAACAGGCGGTCTGTGACATTAATGCTGCGGAACGATAAAAAGCTGTAAAGTTATTTGCAGCAAATGAAAAAAAGTAGATTGTTTTTTTCCTTTATGTTCATGTTGCAGCGACAGTGTGAGAGAGTAGCTCAACATTTGTATGCAGATACGTCCAAACATTTAAAGCCATTTTTCAGTTTCAACAATCTCAGAGTCATGGACAAGGAGACGTGCCACAGTGCAGTTCGTTCATTTACAGTTCACATCTCACTATGAGCGCAATAAAAACTCAGTAAAGCCTTTCTTTTCAGTTTCACGTCTTCTGTTATAGCCTTCTAAAGATATTAACTCTTCATAAGATGAAGAAGAGTCTTTTGGCTGCTCCCTTATTCACAAAAGATGATTTGGCAGACTTTTTTTTGTGGCAGTTGCCCTTCCTGACACAACCTAATCGGAGTTTGGGTCTCCTCCTGAGTTTTAACAGTCACTTGTTAGGTAAATGTGTAAAGTACTACACTATGGGACCAACAGACCAACTGTTCTTAAAGATGTGATACACAAGCAGTGTGAAGGAATTTCACAGTCACCTAATTAACGGTGCAATGGCCCCAATCGGAGGCTTTAGACATATTTGGCTAACAACAAACCACCGTCCTCTGAACTGGCACAATGACTAAAAGTAGCCGGTCCCAGTTGTGTTTTAAGAAAAAGAAATCTTCAGCCGGTCTTGTTATGACTATGTGTTAAAATGTTCCCACAGATTTCTCTCTACAGTTTGTTACTCAAAGGAAAGCTGAGATTTGGCAAATTAATGTAGTCTCTATTCCTGTCAAGAAAAATAATAATATAAGTGAAAAAGTTAAACACGAGAGAGGCGAAAGGTTTGAACTGTTATTTAATTGAAATACACGTCAGTACCATTAGGTTTTCAGTTTATTATCAACAGTACACAAACTCCATATTTAGTTTTGTACAAAGAGGTATCAGCAATATAAAAACACAGTACACATCAGTTAGACATACATGTACACGTCTTCTGAATACATTTCACCCATACTTCAAGTTTCAGGGATCTCTCTGTCTGTGCTCGGATCAGCTCTCCCCTCCTCTGTCACGCACACAGACCAGAGCTGCTATCAGTTGACCTGATGGATAACCATAGGCTGGCATCAGGACCGTCATGCTAAATGAAAATGTTCTATCACTAATAAATGTGCTTCCATATCCTGTAGGCACGCCGGTGTGGTGCCAAACGGCAGGAGACGGAATGGAAATATAGGCTATATAAACATTTATATATATTTAATTATTTTTTTTTACTTCCTGTTTGGCCATGCCAGACGCTAAAACTGAAACACATTTAAATAATATTTCATAAACAGTATCTGTATTAAATATTCTACTCATGCAATATCTTCAGTTGAGAAATAATTTAATAGATCTCTTCGTTGCAGCAATGACCATGACAGGAGCGTGCTGCTAACTGGTGATAGAGGTTTGTGAGACCGCTTTATTGTTGACTCCATTTTTGTCTCCAACTGTTGTTTAGCGCAAAATTTCTGCAGGAACTGAAATGATGGACCCCTAAATATTGAGTAACACTTGGTACAACCGGGTCTGCAGGGTTAAATATAAAGGAAATAAGAAGAAATATGATAAGGAAGAGGCATGCCGTGCTTTATTTTCAGCCAAGGGAAAAATAAATGATAAATGTGCCAAAAATGGAGCTTCCTTGGTTGACCGATGGAGGCAAGCTCAAAAAGTGAGTAAGCCTCCAGTGGTCTTCAAAGTTTAGTTTGGCAGGTGTGCCCAATGTGGGGCCCAGCATGGTTGTCTGGATCCACGGGAGAGCTTGGCATGAGGCGTGGTCAGGGGGTAGGACCTTTCATTTTCTTTCATCGTTGTCATTTTTTCAGGAGCAAATTTAGAGGGCGCACAGCTCTGGCTGTAAGAACAGAAGCTCCACCCACCTGCTGTTCATACCTGTTGTTACTGAGATGCTGCCACGAGGGTCTTTATACGATAAACAAGGATTATTTTAAAATATTACTCATGCAAAGCTACTCTGGTAAAATCTAAAAATACAAATATTGAACTGGAAATGAGCAGAAAGGAACTATTTTAATATTTAATAGTCTATTGTGTCAGAAATCCTCTCAAAACAAGAAAAAAACAAAAGGTTTTTGTAGCAGTGAAGCAGAAAAAAGTGGCATTTAATTACTCATCCTCATTCATTTCAAAGTGCCTCCCAAAGTGCACATTTCTTTTGTCTAATCTTGTGTGAGAGCACTGTAGTTGATGTTGTAGCATCAACAGGAACTGACAGGACTCCATTTGAGATCATTTAAGTTATCAAACTGACCCACCTAAATCCAAGTTATCTGAGGAAGTTTCTCTTCTTAACAAAAGCAGACTGGCATTTAGCTTCCCCTCATTGTTCACAGTAACTGATGTACAGCTGAATGTATTTCCTCATGCCGGAGTTGAGAGTCGGGGTGGAGAGAGGCTGCGGCGTCCTCGACTAGGATGCTGGAGGTCGAACGGCGCGGCAGGAGTGGCAGCAGGCCTTGCTGTAGTACCAGTGGCTGCACAGGTTGACCTTAAGAGCCAGCAGACAGTTGGTGGAGGGCCGATCCTGACAGCTCTCATCTGGGAAACAGTCAGACTCACAATTAGTGGAGGCAACATTTAAACAGTTGTGGAGATTATACTCTACTCTGAGCTGTCTATCTATCTGCAACAAAATGCAGAAGGCATTATAACACTTATAACACCTGCAAGAGTCATTAGGAACATTGGTTAGGAGGAACATAGCAGGTTCCCTTTGTCGTTACCTGGAGGCTCAGTGGGGCACGGCTGCAGAGTGCAGGTCTGTTTGGCCACCGGTTTGGTGAGGGGGTCACAACCTCGGACCAGCTCCCTGCCCTGGTAACACTTCACGTCCCTCATCCTCACACCGATGCCGCATGTTTTAGTGCACTGAAGGCACATAAAGCCAGAAACACAGTCATTAAACATGTCTGTTTTGCTGTTATCTTCATTTATCTTCATTTTGAGAGCTTATTTCACGCCAGAAGACTTTCTGTGTAGCTCACCTCAGACCAGGGGGTGGTGTACCACTTGAAGCACGGCCTCTCGAAGCAGGTGTTCTCTTCTTCAGGCTTCTCGTTCCCCGCACACGCCTCCTCATCGAAGATCTGGAACTTTCCTCCGCTGATGCCGACACATAGAACGATCCTCCGCTTCACACCACGACCACAGGTTGTGTTGCACTGCAGTTAGAAGCAGAATCTCCCAACTCAACAACTCCTTCTTCCCCACTGCTATCAGACTCCTGAACAGCTGACCTACCTCAGCTGCAGTTTTGCACATCAGGTCACTTTTGCACATTAAGCTCCTTGTACATCCATCCACATCGACATCTGCATACCACACTTATCTTCACTTACTAATTTGTACTTATTTATGTTTCATTATTTATCTCCTTATTTATCTTTATTTTATCTTGTACTTTAACCCTTATCTAACTTGGCATTTGTGTATGGACAGCAAAGGAAGAACTTCATTGCACAGAGAAATGCTATTTCTCCTGTACACATGACAATAAACGCTTTGAACTTGAACTTTGTAGCATTGTTGACATTCAGAAGGGACTTTGTGCATTTAAAGTTTCTTCATAAAGCTCTGTAAATATTTCATAAAAATATTTTCACATCCTTTGTTTATTTGTCTTGTTTTTTGTTAGTAAACAGTCTGAAAAATGCAAAAGTTGCAGTGCAAGTTGGGCCTTTTGTTTTATAGAGGAAGTTTTTGCTCAGTAAATGTTCACCCTCTGAATATATTCAGACGCTAAAACAGATCTCCCGTGCATATTCGTGAAAATGAAACATGCTCATTTTCTTTTTGTTTGAACTGTTACCACTCTATGAAATATTAAATGCTGTCAGATTGCATTATTTCCAAAAACCCCATGCTTGTAACAATTCTTTGAATATTCAGTGACAGGACAGGAAAGTCTTTCAGAGGACAACAAGTAAGAACTCTTTGGGCGAGCATTGTGCTCTGTTTAGGGTATTGGATGAAAGAGTCCTGACATTTGCTGTCTTCTTTATGATTACCTTCTGTTGTTATCCTGAACGTGGTCTGAACAGAGTTGGTGCATGTGACTGATGCACGTTAAAGTAACATCCACCTGAATGGCAGGAAAGCAATAACCGTGTCTGGCTGCCACACATACACTCAGTGTAAACATGATGTAAATCAAATCCAATTAAGGTGACAGACCCGGTCCCCTTACCCTAATCCAAAAGTCAAAACCTAACCATAAGATGCTGCTTTAGAAGAGGGAATGAGGAAGTTCCACATGCACCTTTTCAAATGAGTTAGTATTGAAATATAAAACACAGCGCAAACAATGTTTCCCAGCAGGGTGACAGGTTCATATATCCATTCCTATATTTTTAAAGGACCAACAGAGGGGGCATCCGGACTTGAACCAGAGACCTCTTGATCTGCAGTCAAATGCTCTTCCACTGAGCTATACCCCCTTGTCTCACAGTTCTCAACAGAAAGCAAATGTAGTGCACTTTTGTAAGGCAGGGATCATAATCTGCTGCAGACATCACAGGTGAGGAGTCTCTGTGAGTACACTCAAGTCTGCTCAAAACCTGAAACAAACTTGAAGGGTGGATGGATAGCCTGTGCACTAACGAATAGCGTCTCACTGGACAAATATGAGCTATCACAAAAAATGTACAGGCAAGACAACATCTGCACAGATCTGAGTCACTCGGACCCAAGCTGCATGCTCACTAAACTGTATACATGTTAAAACCAGATCCTTAGATCAGGGCTGCTTTTGGTAGGTTTAGAATGTAGCAACATTTCTTTAGCAAAAGTTTAAAACTAGAGTTTAAAACAAAGCCATCGATTAAACCCTTTTACATTTATAAATGAACTATATCTAAGTGTTTTCATGGGATTAGCCACTATCCATCCAGAGGGAACAGCTGCATGAAGCTCTTTACTCATAAACTAATTGGAATCTTCTTGTAAAGCATACATTTTTGTCCCCACCCCCCGGGATTTAAACCAGAGACTTTTTAAAGCGCATGTGTCATACTTCTCTGTGATTACAAAAATCACTTAAAATGTGTTTCTGGTCCGCTCGCAGTGACATCTTAATTCAGACAGTGTGTATCGAAGCCTCACCCTCTCCCAGTCTTGGCTCAGCCAGTGCGGAGCGCAGTCTCTCTCTCCACAGGGGTGAATGGCTAAGGGCTTGTTCTCTACTGAGCACTGGTTCTCGGGAACCACGCGACCCTCCGGAGCCTTACAGTACACATGACGCACCATCTTCCCCTGGCCGCACGACCCCGAGCACTGCAACAAACAAAGGTCGCACCCGATGAGTCATTATCAAGCGGGAGCAATCGAGTTCTCATTGCAGTTATCCGCAGCCAAGCTTTGTCGCACACAGCGTGAAGTCACATCAGGTCACCTCACATCATGGAAAATAAAAAATCAGCATGTGAGGCCGTGTTTAGGCAGATGTTAAATAACAACACATGTCACCAGAGTTGAATATTTACTGCAGTTACAGTAGTTCATCAACAACACAACAGCAAAACCTCACTATGCTGCGCACACTGAATTCTTTTATTTAAAAATATATTTGTTGGTCGTGCTGCGATTAAACTTTTAGACCAGGAGCGTCTAGCAAAGGGTCAGATCTGTTTCACTGGGTAGCTTTGCAAAGTGTGAAGACTACTTAAATATAGGTATATATAACTATAAGTAACAAGACAAAGATATAATAAGCTAGTTTTTTAGCAGCGTGGCTTTATCCACGTCATTTACGTTTACGAGACAGGCGTAATTTCAAACCAATTTCCTTCCAGTACATCTGTACACAATAAACTTGTAAATCTGAAGACATCAGAAATGAAAAGTTACGTCTGGTTACATCTGTTCTCAGTTGGCAAATTTATGAAAAAAAAACCTGTTTTGGCCTTGTGTTGTGATTTGTATTTTTTTGTGTGTCAAAGTGACAGCTCCTTAGTCTTCTGTGTTTTTCCAAGTTGGAGGCTGCGGCTGTAAATTAGTCCTGCGAGTTTCCAGACTTTCACTTTGAATGGAACATCGGCAACTACACCTCGTGTCCGTAACGCAATATAAGCAATAAATTCACGCTGTGGCACTTAAAAGACAGCTGGGACAGACGAGCTGTTTTTCCAACAACCCTGATAATGATGGAGGAATGTTAGCCGCAGGAAAAATAATTTAAAATGAAAGAAATAGAACATTTAACTCAGACACAGATTGTAACATTAAACTTTTCCAGCCCTGCTGGGATGAGAGATAAAATATGCAGATATGATTATATTTTAAGTTATCATCGCTCATGTTCGCTGACATGCAGGTTTGTGTAAAGTAAAGACACTCACAGGTCCCCACTCAGAGACGGTCCAGTGGCGTTCGCAGGGAGGACCGGTGCAGTTTTTGGCGTTCGGCGGTTTGGTCAACGGGTCACATGGTCTGGTCTCGTCAGAGCAGCGCACATCGCGGGTTACCTGAGCTTTGCGGCCACATTTAGCAGGACACTGCGATGAGGAAAGAGTCGTTGTCACGAAGAAGCACGTTGATTGCTAGAAATGCA
>VOQK01018242.1:2307-12670 GCA_015052645.1 Benitochromis conjunctus
GCTTTGCTAATTAGCCAGTTACAGGAGTCTGCCCAGAAAGTAGTCGCTGTGGAGAAAAGGAGAGGAAAAATGTCAAGTTAAAGCAACCAATACAGGACAATGAGCAAGGACAAGGAGTTTTAATCGGTAAATGATGATATTTTTTTTTCACACGGACGCAGCTTTTTATTCACTAATTATTTTCTTGGCAGTTTAATCTTAAGTGTTTTCTCTGAATTCATGTCAGTGTAAAAGTGACAGAAAAGCTGTCTCGTGAACAGCGAAACAGAACACGAATGTGGGAACTCGCCATAATTATACATGCAGATTTATTCTGTCATTCTTACATAATCTTTTTTCTCTCTCTTTTTTTCCTTTTTGTTTTGTTTTTTTTTTACAGATAACTGGGGAGGGAGGGAGTCGGGGGGAGAGGTGGAGGGGAGGGGAGACCTGTGGATGATTAGCTTCTTTTTGTCCTCTGTTTTTTCTCTGCTTTATTTTCCCTGAGAAGATTAAATATTTCTGCTTGAGAAAATCTTTTTAAACGGCCACTGACTGCTGTCCTGGCCCCCTCTGTCACTGCCTGAGCACACAGGGTCCCCACAGGGTCCAAAAAATCCACAGTTCTCCCCCATTTTGTCATTCCAAAATGTGGTGAAAAAATGTAATCTTCTAACAAAGAATAGAAAAGGGAGGCTATAGAGGAATTTTTTTCTGCAAGTGGCCTCTTTATTGGGTGGGGGATGGGCGACGGAGGGCTCCTTCACAGTATCCACACACAACAGGGCTCCAATCTGTCAAATAATTAGCCAGTGTGGGAGGACAAAGGTTTTTATTTGCCCGAATTTCATACATCACTGCTTGAATACATCATCACTGTATTGTGACGGGTCATGGGAACTTCAGCTTTGAGACAGAGACGGAGACGGAGACACAGAGAGGTCGAGAAACCTAATAATGAAAAGACTAAAATAAATGAGAAATTTATAGGGACGCATATGGATATAAAGATATGGTTCGCATATGACAAGCATTTTCATGTTAATCAGAAATGGCCCCGATTTTGCAATAAAATACGAATTTAAAAACCAAACGGGCACAACCTGTGCTGAGGACTGATTAAAATCTTTATTAGTAACAAAAAACTTTAATGTGTAGAAAGTTGTACAAAGCAAAGCGTTGTCTTTCATTTAACAGTTACTGTTTCTCATTCCTATTACTTATATATTACACTTTTCTATCATGATGGATATAACAGTTTAAGATAATACTGACAATACTAAACAATTACAACTTAATGATGTCCTTTAAAAAAACTACAATGAGGAACGGTTAATGTGAGATTTTCAAAATAAGAGTTTTTTGAGCCATATATTCATTTTAAAGTTTTACTAAATTTGCTGTTTTTGCTGTGAAAGTGTAAAAGCAAGATTGCACCTTAAAGGTATTTAAAGGTATTTCAAAATATATATATATATATATATAAAAAAAAAAAAAGAGACAGGCACAGAGAAGCACATATTTGACAGGAACTGATGACTTAAACACGATTTAGTTTGTGGTTAGTCATCTGTTAGTGAACAGTCAAGAAAAAAGTGAAGCAAGAGACATTAAAAGTCACTTTTAGTTTTACTGAATGATCCAAACTCTAAAATAAAAAAGTGCCACACAGAGAAATACAAGAGGAATGCCTGTAAACTGATGACAAACTACAAGAGAGTCTTCAGATGTAACGAAGTAGCTTCTTAAACTGTTAATTCACAGCTTTTCTAACTGTATGGAGACTGTGTTGGAAGGACTTGTCATCTTTGTGTGTGTGGACTGATGTTACTGTGTTATTTATATGCATTTTATATCATTACTACTTTTATTCACGCATTTATTTTTGCATACTTTGCCTTTGAGGACACCCATTAAATCTCAAGATGTTAATAATAAATAATATACTGGTGACCTTTGACTGCACACACATTATATTGTATTTGGGACTGCTAGCTCCAGAGTTTAAACACTTTCACATTGCTTAAAGTGAAAGGTATTCTGGTGGTTGTCCTACCAGTCAGTCCTACCAGAACCTATCCCTGCTCTCATAGGCTGAGAGGCAGGGTACACGCTGGCCACGCCACCACTGTTTGCAGAAAAAGAAAAATACAATCAAGAGTAAAAACAGAGGATTAACTCGAGCCTTGAGCTACGGCTGCAGTTCCTGCAAAAACTGGTCAATGGTCGACAAATAAAAACAAGCGTAATTGAAGCTGTATTTCAAGTCATTAGAGGCAGAGCTCACGTTTTAGTAAAGGAGACGTTTGAGTGAAACCGCACGGAGGAACGCTGGTCGCCTGCCAGCGTGTGTGTGTATGTATATTTAAGATGTCAAAATAAGACTGGATATTTTCACATCTGAGTTAGGGATTGAACTAAAACAGTGAAACGTTTTTTTCTGTGGTCCCTGAAATCAGAAAAGAAAGTTTATCAGCAGCTCGATATTGTTCTCTTTTCACCTTTGAGTTTGTGGGCAAAGCGAATAGACTTCTGTGGGGCCATTGTGTGGCATGATTGCACCAGTCCATCACACGTTTCTCTGAAGGATTAGATTGATCCACTGACTGGGAGGCGAACTCCTCGTGTCAGTACTGTACTCAACAACATTTTTTTTTTAAGAAAAAGAGTGGATCGTGGGGGCTAAAGCTGCTTTTGTTTGTCTACTGAATTGAAATTAATTACTCTTCTTAGGCAGTGGAAAGTCAGTTTGGGGGCAGGGGTGTGTATTTTTTGTGTCATTAAGTCGCTTTTGTCACCTTTTTAACCCTTACAGCGGATGTACAAGAGTGAAGGTGCAAAGCCAAATAACACGATCAGTGTCTGAAGAAGATTAATGGTTAAAATAAAATGACACAAAAAGAACAAAATTTTTCCATAAATTAGGAAAGTGTTGCTTTAGACAGAAGTAGGTCAAGAACAGTGCATTTATCTTTGCATCTGATGCTGGAGAGAAGTGATTTACCATTTTTCCTAATGCCAAATTCTTCAAATAACTGATATAATGGATCCAGTAAGTACACAGTCTAATTATATAAAGAAGGCGACTTTTTATAGAAACCTACAGTATCGAATTCAGCACTAAAAGATAAAGAAATTCAACTGGAAAAGTCTTTAAGGACAAAGAGCCCACGTAGCTGTCTACTGTAATAACATAAAAGGAAACTCTACAACGTAATACAGTGTCAGCATGTCGGATTCACAGCTGTAATTGCACACTGATTGTATGAAAAAAAAGATGTTAGAATATTCTGTAAGTTGAGTATATATATGTATTTTTTTTGCATAATATCGCGGCCCTGTTTGTGTTTGCAGAAACTCCGACACTTTGGCCTGCGGGGATTTTTAAAGCCCATTTGTCAAGTCAGTGGACAAATGATATTTTAATGGTGTGAGGTTTTAATCCCGAAGCCCGGAGCCAAGGTAGCTCATTTCTGAATGCACCCGGGTTCATCTAAAAAAGAAAAAAAACAAAACAGGAAGTTTCAATGTTTGCAAAAAGTCACATTAAGTTTAAAAAAATGACAAAACTTAAGCTTATTAATTAACAATAGCTGCATATTGTAAGGGTGCAGATGTGAGAGAAACAGGTTAAAACATGGTTTTCCTGCTCTATTACGACACTTTAAGAAGCTTTTAATGCAAAACAAACACGCGTGACCTCTTTGAACCGTCTTTACGGGATGCTTTTTTTTCTCACAGTGTGCTGATACTAATATAGAAATGAGACGTGGAGATCAAGGATTGATATTTTGGAGTGTGACGGTTCCATCCTGAAGGTGTCGAGTCACGTGTGCGCAAACTGAAATTGGATCAGTCACTGCATTTTATACCTGTTGAATTTCTGTGATATAAGTTTATATATAATTCATGTTATTGTCACTTTCCTTGCTGTTAATAGAAAGCTTAGATTACCTACTAGCTTCTGAAAACGTCTAAAACAAGAGATAAATTAAGGACTGAAAGGCGGACAAATGCCCCCCTAAAATCAGAAAGTTAAACACACTCCGAGCTGTCATGTGTGACTAGTTGACATTCTCAAATCCCGTCTTGGACTAAATGTTTTACGTTCCCCCTCGTCTCTTTTTTTTTTCTCTTTCTCTCTCTCAGACGGTGATTTATACACACAACATGTTGCACAATGGGAGCCTTGTTTGCTAAATGGGATAGCCTTAATGGAGACTTATATTTC
Source organism: Benitochromis conjunctus (assembly GCA_015052645.1). Classification (NCBI taxonomy): domain Eukaryota; kingdom Metazoa; phylum Chordata; class Actinopteri; order Cichliformes; family Cichlidae; genus Benitochromis; species Benitochromis conjunctus. The sequence goes on from VOQK01018242.1 coordinate 6,518, forward strand.
CAGGATTATATCTGTATTCAGTTGCAAATGATTTGGAGGGGGGGTCGTTTCAATACTCTTCCTCTGTCTATGAATAATAGTATCATTTGAATTAAGTGGACACCTGGTGCAGTGGGTAAGGCTCTGAGGCGCGCTGTTGACCCGCTACCACTGCCAACTTCCCTTTTTCCCAGCCTGTCCTTATCCGTCCCTCCAAGCCTCCAATTTCATTCTCCCTCCACGAAATGCCACACACTTGTAACTTTAGTCTCCCTTCGGCAAAAACTTGCTCTCTCCTGAAAGGCAAAGGGATAAAAAAAAAAAAAAAACTTTAAGAGAGGAGGGAGAGGGGCTGAGGGAGGGAGACAAATTCTTATCAATCTCCTCTTAGATTTGAGCAAAGTCATTTGAAAGCGCGGTGTAATGTTTCAGGGAAAACTTCCAATTAAATACTGTAAAAAGATAAAATAACAGTACCCTGGACCTGCCCGTTGCTGGTATTAAAGCCCCCTTTTGTTGATTTATTGTACATTAGCCACTGAGCCATGCAAGGAAGAGGACATTTCAGAAGGGATTCTATTTGTATGCATCCTGCGTCTGCTCCACACACAATCAGGCCTGTATTGCGTTTTGCAAATTTATACCAGGATGTAGGTTTAGAGTGTTCTCCCCCCACCTCCCCTGAAAGAAAAAGAAAGTTTTTCAAGTAAGTGTCTGCTTTCATGAGCACAAGTGATTGAGGCTCACAAACAAAGCTTTGTTTCTAAACTCACAGATGTACAGGCCGGCTGTAGCTTTGTCCTCTGGCCCTGAGAAGCATTCATAGATTTCTATTAGAGCACAACATTGGATTGTTTGGAAATACTTTTAGAGTGGACATCCAATAATAACCCAAAGCTTTCCCAGGGCTGTATTTTCACCCAAGAGGGGGAACGAAAGAAGTCTTTTCTGAACCAGATATCAGATAAAAAGGAAGTAGCATTCTTTCTCTTCAAACGTTCTTTCTTCCCGATTTTGCTTTGTGCGACGTCCTGAGAAACTAATGAGTAGCGAGCATTTGAAATTAAACGAGAGCAATAATATTTGGCACTTTACACTCCAAATGAGATTTGGGGAAGCAATATGGTGGTACTCAGAGGTAATATTTACATTCAAACTACTGCACATTATTAATTAAAGATACTTGTAATACTTTTTTTCCTGTGCAACAGTTTGAAAGCAAATATTGCACTTTTGTATTACACTACATTTATTTAAAGACTACAATTAATCTATAAATCAAGAGTTTAAATTAGAAAACACACCACGAGCTTGGCAAATTGTCAGAAAACCCCCACACACACTTATTTGCCTCTCAAACTGTTACACAAACATCTCGCGCAGGCTTCCCGAATTGTTAATAGCAACGCTGAGGGGACACTTGCCTTTTAACCTTCACTGAAAAGGCCAAAAGTGCTAAAACGTATCAAATTTTTCACAAGAAATAAAGCAGAGGCGAGTAAAATCAAAGTAATGCATATGTAACTTCTTTTATTCTCTGTTATCAGACATTCTTGTGACCCCTTTGAAGAATCAGACCCCTGTGATGAAAAAAACACAACAGCAGTTCTCAGACGCTTTTCAGTAATGCATGTACCCCTCATTTTTCAGCCAAGTGCCTCCCCGAGAGTGAAACATTTTCAGTAGAGAAAAGCGGCTGCAACGCAGGACTGAGGCGTCAGAGTCTGATCTGCTAACAACAAACATATTGCTGGAAAACGCTTCAGCGCTACAGTTCAAAGTTTCAGTATCCATCGCTAATTTGTGAAACTAAGATCTGCATTTAAAATTTTGTGTGAAGCACGGGCTTGTGCCTCACTGAGGATCTTTGTGACTGTGCAGCGTTTCCAGGCACGATCTGTATCAGTGCTCTATTTTGATCATAAAAGGAGAATATGCGGATCACTGTTCTGTGAATATTTAGTTTTCACTTGTATTGCTGCTAATTTTTTTTTACTTTTTTGATGTTTTTTTTGTCTTAAAGATCAGAAACTTACACTCAACACGAGTCCACCGTGTGTTAGGGTGAGGCTTTACAGCAGTTGAAAGGTTACAGTCATATTAAAATAGGGAATAAAAAGTTGATCAAACTTACATTTCTTTTTGTTTTAATTAAAAGTGACAGTGAACATTAATTATCTTGTAAACATGTCAGATTTAGCCATGCAGTTAATTGTCACTGCACCAGGTTGTTGTATTTTAATTATTTTGGAAATAATCCATGAATGGAAATTTTATTAAGAAAAAAGGAAGGAAAGGAAAACACTTGCAGAGCCTCTGCAGTACTACAGTGTACCCCCAGAGGTACCAGTATTCCCATTTTAGACACTGGACTAAAACAGTCCAGAACAGTAAACACCTCCTTATACAAATAACACAAATCAGCTTTTACTGTCATACTTTCAGTCAGTTTTGTTCATTTTACCTCCTTTTCTTGCAGGATTTTTAAAGCAGCATCGTTTCAGTTTTTGCTCCTTTAAGAAAGTCTGAATGTCACTCTTGTTACTGCAGCTCACACACAGAAAGGGAAGCGCAGTCATGCTGGAGTTAGATGACAGAGGAACAATTATCCCTCTAATTCTCTTGTCGATACAGTTATGTCTTATGTGGTCGATGGACATGTCGTTGTTATTCCTGATCAATACTGAGACACTTCATAACACATCTGAGGTGTGACAGAAGCTGATATCCTGCGTGACACCTTCTGATCCCTATTTAGCTATGATTGCAGGCGTTGGCATGAATCTGTTTGGCTGGTTATGGATTAGCTACTTTGGCCCTGAAGTGGCTGCAGTCGATGATGTGATTAAATCAATGATCATCTCTGCGAAAGCTCTTTGATTCGTTCTCGTTTGGCCGCACAGCAGAACAGACCGGAGCGTCTCGGCAGCAAAGGGATAATTTACACAGGCTGCATGTCAAAGACGTGACATGTTCACTGTCCACAAACAACCCTGGAAAATGCACTATTGCTTCTTCAAGGATGATAAATTGTGGATTATGTAGAAAAGCAAGAACAGTTGGAAAGAATAAAATCTTGTGCACATTAAACCTTGACTGCTCAGAACAAGTGTGACAAAATCAAGGTCCACTACTGGCCTTTTCAGGAGTATAGTCTCATGGTATTGCAGTAAAATATGAGTATTAACCTTGTTAAATTGCACATTCCTTTTTTTGTATAGTTGGATATTTATGTTTTTAATTTTGATAGACAGGATATTTTGGGATGGAGGGGTTCTGGGTTTTTTTTTTGTTTGATTTAGTTTTTTAAGATTTTGTAGAATTTTTTTCTCTAGATTTTGATGCTTTTTTAAATTAATTTCATTTTAAATTACAGATTTAAGGATTTGTTTTTTTATTGATGTTATCTTAAATTTTTTTTTAGATGTATTTAGAATTTTTTTTGTAAAGAATGAAAAAAAGATTTAATAGATTTTTACCATTTTCTCTTTAAATCTTTAGTCATTCTGTGTATTGTTACCTGCTGTGACTATTTAATTAACCAACATTCTTCTCTTACATAAACTTAGTAATGAATCTTTCTTGTTTTTTAATTGTTGTAAAACTTTTACTGCACATTGGATAAAATGAGCTGTGCTGCCACTCTGCCTCGGTTATGTCTAGACTACCGGAAATGCAAAATTGCATCTGCTTACAGCCACTAGGAGCTCTAAAAGAGTTGCTGTTGGGAGGATAGCAGAAAGCTGCAGAGGCTGCAGCGAGCAGGGAAGTTTGTCTGCATGCAGCTGCTGAAGCTCGGCCCAGGATGTGCTGTAACACTGTTGTAAAGACGACTGGACTCTCTTTACTCTTTGCATTGCATGACATTTGTTTTTCTCTTTCCCCAATCCTCCTCTTGTCCCCTCCCCTCGCCTCTCTCTTTGAAAAGGCTGTTTGACGCACATGCTGCCATTTTGCGACATGGTTTTGCTGTGAGAGGAAAAAGAGTGTGTGGCATGTATAGAAACAGAAGCATATACGGGGTTTAAACACCACTATTGTGAGAAAATTTGACTCTCTTTCTCCCCTTTCCTTTTTCTCCATAAACACCATCCCCGTCAGAAAGTGTCAACGAGCCTCTGCAGCATCTCGATGTTGCCCGTTACTTTGCCTCAGGAGCAGACATAACACAAACATCACCCTGATGACAGACTTTGTCAGCTGCCTGGCTGTCTGTCTGTCCAGCTATTGATTATCCTTCAGCAGGAGGTCATAAATGACCCATGATCATGTGCCTGAAAAACATATTCCCAGCATCTGACCTGTCACTATAGGTTAATCAAATAAACCACACCGGCCCCACGGAGCATGACTTTGCAATTATCCGTAACTTACTCCTCCTGCCCTACCTTTTATTGCATCATTAAAGTTGGGGGGAGTTGGGTCGACGACCGAGGGTGACAGCAACTCTGAAAAATCCCAGCATGGAGCGGTTTACTTGAAACGTGCCGAAATGAAGCAAAACGAGAGCGAGTCAGAGCTTTAACAGAGGAAACCAAAAATAATGCAAACAAATCACAAGTTTCCCATCATATTTATGTTTGAGCTCAACTGTGGTTTTCATACCAAGACAGTTTTAAAGGAACTAAGACAAACTTCCTTTTGGTTATATCTGCGGTACCTTCAGTGCTACCTCTTCAGTGTGTTTGGTTAGAGTTAAGGACGATAATAACTGCAGAAGAACGTCATAAAGTTCTACTTTGGGAAACAAAGGAAGCGTTTTGTGTTTCTCATAAGAAAGAACGTTTTTACTGGGTTGTAAATTTCCACAGTTAAAATGTGGACAGTGGGCACAAATATTGTTTTGAGTAGTGTATCTATAAAAATCTGTGCAGGAGGTATAAAAATGAATATTAATATTATCTAATATTATTGAACATATTTAGTGCAAAGAATCACTTCAGTTCAGTTATATTATCATTGGATGTCCAGCAAAACCTGCTCCTCCATGTGTGCAACCTGCTAAATATCATGATAAGTATACAGCAAATAATATGTCCAAAAATCATTGAGGTATTTTAGTGTGCATTGCTCATATTTATACATGCTTTCTTTCATTAGCATATTGCTAACAGGTGTAGCACAAGCTAGACTTCAAAAGTGAGCAATGTGCTGATATTTGTGGTTTTAAAATCTAAAAACCCTACAGAGTTTTTAGATTTTTGGCTTCATCTAGCCACAAAATTGATTAACTTGCCACATTTCTATATACCATGGCGTCTAACAGCCGCTAAAGCATTACTTGAGCCGAGTTGAGCAACTTTTCTGCCAATCGGGTGCTACGTAATACTTAAGACCTACAAAGGTTCCCTACAATGTCTGCAGTGAGTCACAGAAGTTCAGTGTGCCTTTGATCAATAAAGACAATCTTACCTGCAACTTTAAAAACCAGCTCCTCATATGATTGAAAAGTAGCCTCTCTCAGCAGGCCCAGAGCCTGACTGGGAGACCAGCAGCAGAAAGTATAACCCTGGGAATGTGTGCCATCTTGCATGATAAATATCAGTGATTTGCTCCAGGCTTCAGACTGTGACTCACAGGAAGTAACTGTTTGAGTTGGTTTGCACAGATGGAGACCATTCTTAGTCAACATTCACATAAAAAATCAGTCTGGGCCCTTTTAGTTTAGTTTTCTCTTTTTCCTCGCCTCCTTTTCGTTGTGTGCCGAGAGCTGAGGAGCTTTACTGTTTGACTTGGTGGGAGACAACACCTTTATTTGTTTGCAGGATCTTTGTGAGGTTTTCCTTCAAATTTCACAAGGATCTGCAACTTTTCACGGACATGAGTAAGCCAGACCTTTTAATTTACAATTTCACAGAAGTCGAATGATTTATTTTATTTTATACGGGAATTACAGTTCAGAGCAGTGATGCGGTCCTCTGACGCGGATATAAGAGTGCGTGTGAAATTGTTTTTCTTTTTTTTTTCAGTTTTGTGATCTAATGATGATGTGGCATGGCGAGATTTGGGCTGTGGCTACGAGCATTTATTGGTCTAAGTTATGAGGACGGTCATGAGTTTCTCCTGGTGTGCTTTACGTTGAGTTTCCTAATAATTATTCTGTCCACTGTCTGCCTCCCACTGAGAGACACGCTGAAGGAGGAGGCTAGAAAATCTTCACATATGTTGCTTTAA
>VOQK01018242.1:12690-23016 GCA_015052645.1 Benitochromis conjunctus
TCCTCTTACTGCTTCAGTATGTGTTTCTGCTGGTAGTGGAACAAGTATTTAGATGTTTAACATCAGAAAAGGAGGTGATACGGCAATCTGAAAGTACTCCAGTAGGACTAGAAGCGTTAGATTAAAAACCTTTTTAAGAGCACAAAGAAAATGCGCTTAAGTCGAAACTGTTATGATACTAATAAAGAAATACATCCTTTATAATGGTGTTTTGTTGAAGTTGGAGATAAATCATGTACTTCCCAAGTGTGCCGCCCTTTTACAAACTAATCATATGGTTGTATGTTATCTTTATCAACCAAGTCAATTGTAGCTGGTCAATAAAAGTACCGAGTAGAGGCTACGGGAAAAAAGGAAACACACGAGTGCTTTTAGGGATTTTAAGGTTTTTAAAGCGCTCATTAAAATGTGTCTTTAAAATTTTCTGAATTTTCGGTTTATATACTTTTTAAGGATTTGGGGATTTTTCTTAGACACATTTAGCAGAAACACTTCAGGTTAAAACGCCACCAAACCTCCTCAGTTGAATATTTGGCGTTAAGTTTATGTTTTGTAGACAAGTTTTATTGCTGCATATTGAAAATGTGCATATTTGCTATAATGTAAGTGCTGTTAATTTAATGTTATCTATTTAAAGATATTATTTGCTTATTTGTCAAAACACAGTTGTAAATACTAACTAAGGCAAATTCTTCATTTTTCATTACGGTAAAAAAAGGCTGAAACTGATTTTGAATTGTTTCCAGTCATCATTTATCCTACAGTAGCAACGTTTTTAGGATTAAATCTTTCTATAAAACAGGTTTGGAGTGATATAAAGAAAAGTCTTGTGTAAAACGTTCTAAGAATGGAGAGTTAGGTGCTACTTAAATGAGGATTTCTGGCTCCAAACATGAGACTAATGCATTTTAAGAAAGCTGCTGTTAATGCGTGTTATTAAATTCCATTACATTTCCAATTTGTTACCAACAGAGATGAGCCTGACACTTCTTTAGGGAACTGCTTACATTATGAGAATGGCCTTTTGTATTGTGTTATAGGTCCAAGTTTATAAACATGTATGTATAGATATGCAAATGAGGCATAGTCTCATTAGACATACACTTACTTCTGAAACTATAAAGTGTATTTTGGGCATTTTATTTCCAATAGTACAAGAAGATACGTTATGGAAGCAAAATAGTTTGAAAGGTTTTTTAATATCTTTTTATTTTTTTTTAAAAAAGGTCATTTAGATGTACAGTCTTTAACTTGTTGGCCTCTTTTGTAACCAGGACGAGTTTAAAAATGTAAATCATAAGGGGATAATGCATTTGGCCTCATTTTAGTGAAAAGAAAAAGACGTCACTGACTTTCTGCAGTTTACTCGGCATTATTTTATTCATATTTGAGTCCACGTGCTGATCATCGCTGCAAGAGCTGAAATTCAATCTCAGATGGAGACTAATAAATCGGGTGAGGGCAGGGCCAGCTTTACATGTTTTTCAGATTAAGAGAGAGCTAACTGGATTATTTGACATAGAGCTGATGTGAAAATCTATTTCTGCTGATGCTCAGTGAAACAAAAGGCTAGCTGCAGGTAGCCTGCTTTGTTACTCAGCTGGGAAAAGACCTGAATCTGAGACAATCTATTCTTATTCTAAACAACTGTGTTGCTTAATTGTTTCTGAGATAAGAAAAGGGCATCCTGCTGGTACATTTAAGCCCTCCTCTTCTTTCTTTTAAGAAATCTATTACCCAAGAGGGTTTGCCTTTCTCTTCACCTTCAATTTAAACACTTGTAGCTTTAGTTCACCCAAGAAATTATTTATTCCACGAAAGATTTTCTGTCCTAAGACATGGCGGTGCGTTTAAGGAAAGACACAAGGAAAGCAAAGGCATATTGTACTCCGTGTCTTCCTCTACCTGCCTTAGATTTTATGTGCATGAAGGTTGTAATTAGCTTCTGTTTTATTGCCTCCTTTGTTCTAATCTGCAAGTTTGTAAGAAGGAACGATTTCCTTTTTTTCCTGAAATCTGCACCTTTTTTGCCGTTAGGTGGTTTTCAGTAGGTTTTCATGTCAACAAAGCCCCAAACACATAATTATGAAGCTTTTATGTGTAAGAAAACAGCAGCTGATGGGGTGTTTTATTCTGTGTCCCTGTTTCTCTCATCCTGCTCTAAATGGGTGAATTATCTCCGCACCCTTTCAGTTTCCTCATACAGCTAAAGTTTACAAATATTTACACCTATTTCATGTCATTCTGCACTTTAACTGATTTATTTTGTCATTTTTTTTTCTACCTTAGCCAATTTCCTCTTTTGTCATCCCAGCCCACTGGTATCATCACTTTCCTCATTTCCAGCTTGAAGGCGATCCTGACACCCGGGACGTCATGTGAAACCATGAAGGACAGGAGGCAATAAGCCGGAGAATAGCAGCAATCTTCAGGAAAGTTCTCCATTCACTCTCACTCCCGCACTTCTGTGTCCTCTTATCCAGCCTTGAAGATAAAGAAAAAAAAATCAATACAGAAACACAGTGTTAGATAAAAGCAGAGAGGGGGGAACGAGCTGAGCCAAGTTAGGTGTAGTGAATTAAAGCGATCAGAAATTTCCCCGACACTCAGCCCTCAGTCTACATAACCTAACAGCCCTGCCTTGGTGCTGTCTGTCACTCTGCGCTCTCCGTTCAATCCCTCTTTGTTCGCTTTTGATTTCTTTTTGGTCTATTCTCAGTTTGCTTTGTGTTTTGGGATGAAGAACCAGATCCCATTCAACCACAATAACTGCTGAGTGAAGGTTGTGGCTATTGCAGGGGAGACTGTCTGGGTCTGAGTCTCCATCTCAGCTTTGACGACTGCTGGTCTCTCTTAAGGGACGTGACCGTGTGGACCGGAGTCATCAGCCCTCTTGTTTTAAAGCAGAACTAGCAGTTAGAGATGGTGGTGTTGGCTTTTCATTGCACAAATCTATTTCTCAGCATCCTTTCATGAACCCCAGAGGACCCCAGAGGACCCCCGAGGACCATGAATGTCTGGCCTTTTTTTTTCGGTTTTACTGAAAAACGGAAAAATCTCAGGAACTATTGAGGCGAGTGCAATAAAATTCAGACCACATGATATAAAGGAAGTAAATATACATGTACATTTTCCATGTAATTTTGTTACATGAGTACAATGTAAACCATTAATTTTAATGGAATAAATCTGTGATTTTATATATTTCAGTTGAATTTGTGTTTATGTGGGCCAAGAATATTTTTGTAATTCGACATTAATACTTTTATTTTCTGTTTAGTTAATGTGTGCACTAACATACTTCATGAAAAGCATGATTTGGGTTTTTAACAAATCCCCTTCACATTAGTCAAGTTAAAATAGCAGACTGTATATAAAAGATGGCTACAACCACTGTGGCATCACCCACTGATTTTTTCAATTTCCATCTAAAGCCTCAGCAATCTGGCGTCACTGTCTTTGCTTCAAGAAAACCAACTTCACGAATAACTGAGAAACTGAGGTACGTCAGGCCCTTCACAGGGAAATAGGCTGGAGGATATCCTGCTTTCATTTGCTCTACATTGTGCCACCATTTACACAAATGAAAATTTCGAGTGAAAAATAAGGGAATAAAATAATTATAAACAAATTTTATTTTCTGCACTTCCTCTCGCGACCACTTAAAAGATTAGTCAGCTTCCAAGTTTACAGCTTAAAACATGCATGTTTACAGGTACAAACTCATGTTTTTAGTCGTTGGGTGAATTTCTTAATAACTCATCCGTTGGGATAATAGAGTATGACTATTTGAATCGAGGGTGTCCCAACACAGGGAGTCATAGCCAAATGCTGCTGAACACTGGAAGCAATTCGCTTGTTGTGAATGACTTTGATGCTGATGGCTGCTTGCTTGCAGACATTACAGGCTCCAGTTGCCTAGGTAACCCTCTAATCAATTTGCTGCCAGGTCATATGTCAATCAGTGGTATCCTTCGCTCTGAATGGCAGTAACATCAGTTGCTGGACTGGAAGTTGAGAAAATGTTATCTCGGGTCCCGCCCACTTCCCATCGCTTGCAGATTTTTCGTCCCTAGTTGCTTGAAGTTGCCGAATATCTTTCACTTTATGTGGTCTCTGGCCGCGGCGTCGCTTCCCGTGTGGATGAAGCTTAACGCTGAGTATTCAAAATGCAAAATAAAACACTAATGGGTTATGTCAAAGTAGCAACTGTAAGTCCATCTTTTATATACAGTTTATGGTTAGGAGACAAACTCCTTCTGTGTAGAACAATCTTCTCTATACAAACCTATGGAAAACGCCATTAGTAATGTAATTACTCATATTACCCTATTTATCTATAAGTCTAGCTACTCTCTACTATCCTGACTTCTTTTGTTTTACAGGCTTCTTTTTCAAATCCTATGTGTCCAATTGTATTTTTACCCCCATCCTCTCTTTCCCGCAGTCCTCTGTTCCTTCAGCTCCTCAGGTATCAGATCACATCGACAACTGATGAGTGGTAGCAGATATCAGGGTTGTATGTGACGCTCTGGAGGGTGTATTTGAAAAGGGTTTGGGGTCATATTTCACTGTTTCAGGGCTGAGGTGCCGTCATGTATTAATTAAAATCCAAATACCCCTATTGATTGTGTTATCAGGCTAGTGCAGCCTGGGCCTGCTGTATTGATCCAGCCTGTGATTTACGATCATTTTCTAGAAAAATCCCTTTGTGTGATTATATGAGGAAACAGAGCCTGAGTGAGTGCAATTCTTTTAGGGATATTATAGAGCACAGTGCCAGTGGTGGAGGGCTAAACAGACTGCCACCCTGAAGCCCCTCACAGGAGTGATATTTTCAACTAAAAAAATTGTTATGATCCTGTTGGTTTCAACGAAAAGTAAATCAAAGGAAGCAGCTGGCTCTACACACTCATGAGTTACAAACTGCGGCTGCAGCCTGTGGCTTTCAACATCGCACCTCTTAGATAATGTGGGTAATTTAGAAATCCCGCCCTATTAATGAGCTTGACTACATTCCCAAAATATACTTTTAAAACTCATTCTCGCTCATGGGTAAAAACATTGCACAATTACCTACAAAACAACCCAAAATTTCCCCGTCTTTTGGTTTAAAGACGTGTAACAGTTCATTAAAACCTCAAAAGTAAAGAACAATATTTGCAGTTTCGCTGGTGTCTTTCTGTTTTTCCACATTGAGTCAGTGCGCTGTCACTGTGAAGAAACACTACAGTCATAAATCAAAGAAACTCTTTGGCATGCCTTCTGGGCTTAACCACCTTACTCCAGTGTGCTATGGCAAGCCATATGCGATGACTTTGTCAGCAAGAAGGCTGTAAAACTGACAGTGATTTAAACCTGAATGAAATAAGCCGCTTGGACAAACACTTTCATCATGTCATACGTTAAGTACTTGCACCACAATGCTGCTTGTTGCAAAATACACAGAAAAGACTGTCATTCACAATTCCTCCCTCTTTCTCACAAATAAATAGCGAAGGACAACATACAACAGTCGCAGACCCTGACTGGGACAGGGAACAGGTGTGTGTCAAATTTCAAAATAAAAGTCCTCCGTTTTTTTGAATGGAAGAGCAATATGCTGTAAAATTTCAGAATTCTTAAAGTAAATCTTCATTTTCACACAGGAATCGATTTAAAGCTACTATTAGTTTCCCTGGCTGTTTGTGGTTTTGAGTACATATCACATGGGGAAGCAAACTCATATTTGTGGGTCAGTTATAGATGCTGTGGCGTCCTGGAGCTCAGTAAAGAGGCTGACCATTACGTACACCCGCGTGCCTGAAAAGGTGGCTGGCCGCTTAATTAGGTACATCTGTGACCGTTTTATTTGGTACACTTATGTGTCTAATTAAATGGCTGTCCCCTTTAGTAGTTACACCTGTGGTCACTTTATTAGGTACACCGTGTGCCTGGCCACTTTATTAGGCACACTTGTGTACCTGGCCCCTTTTTTAGGTACACCTGTCTACTGAGCCATTTTATTAGGTACATATTCCTTACCAAATTTTAACGTCAACCTACTGGAGACAAAGCAACAATCACTGGGCTTAGCAATAATGCTACAGCAATTTCTCCAGAAACTGTACAGTCCAGTTTTTTCCACTGTATTTGTTGGGCAGTTGTGATATGTTTAACCTTCAGGTGATCCAGTGAGGTAGATTATGACCCCAGCTGATATTTCTAGCAATACTTTTTTTTCCTACTGTACCATAATTTTGTCAGTCTATTTCTACTTTAACTTTTTCTAGTTTTTAAAGGAATTGTCCCATTGAGGATAATGGAAAATTATGTAGGGGTCACGTTTTTTTGCTGTTGTTTTTTAAAGGTTTTTTTTAAGCTTTATTTTAACATAATCTTTCCCTTGTAATTAGTACATTGTAGTGTTTTTCTCTGAGCCATGGCTAACAGATGTAAGAGTAGTCATGAGGCAAATACAAATGCCTGACAATGAAAACAGCTCCACTGAGTCGGAGTAACCTCTTCGTGCATAAAAAATTATTGAAAACCATAATTAATGACATATTTTAGACTATCAGTCATACATAAAAGAAAAAGTATAGGTATGACAACTACACATATTAAATAAAAGTATTCTTATATAAAATATAAAATGCTAATAAATGACCTCACTCTGTCATTTTAGTCACTACAATGCTTTAGTCAAAAAAAGCAAACAATAGCATCCTCTGGTTACATCCTCACATATTTATTATACCACAGCACAAATGAGGGCTCTTACTTTCTTCATTAGCACAGAATGTTATTTGATCTGCAGATTTGTCCACTATCAATGAACCTCTGAAGGAAATCAGGCTTAGCTAAAAGAGCTTTAAAAGAATATTTGAAGACATTAACACCAGTGTCCTCTTAAGCATGTATTAAATTATTTTATTCAAGTCGGTCCAACAGTCTATCAACTCCACACTTTGGAAGTGAATATTCCAGCAATCTTTTAGGTCACTTTAAAGCTCACTGTAAATCTTCTGCTCGTATTCAGACAACTAGAAATACAATTTTAAAAACATTTTGGTGAGTTTAACCAGTTTTTGGCTCCACAACATTAGCCTGCAATCATCACCACGTAGGCCAGTCAGGTTTAAGTTAACACATTGAAGCTCTTTAGGTAAAAATGTGTGCATAAACATTTTTATTATTCCCTGCAGATTCTCTGTGAGGCTTTTCCTGTTAGTCAGTAAATACCTCGGTATGAATAGATAGTTTCAAAGTCTTGCCGTGTCTTTCAGCCTGATATATCTCTGGAAAGTTTAGCATTTTTCTCGTGGCTGATCACTGTCTTCAGGGGCCATTAGCTTGTCATATCTCCATCTGTGGCCTCATGCTCTGTACAGCAGCCCTCGCATTCCTCAGTTGGCACCGGCTGATGAGCCGCTAGTGTATCTGCTCCTCCTTTTAGCTGCTAGTAAATCACTGCTTACTGTAATTTTCATACAGACAAAATGTGGTTGCAGAAAATCTTCTCAATTCTGAAGAATCAAATTGTGATCTTGGCGAGTACATCAACCTCACTGTCAATTTCTCGCTCAGAAATGACCGATACGCAAACGTGCCAACAACTTAAACATTACAAATGACAGATTTTAACTTTCATTTACTATTAATTCAAACATAAAAGTGTATTTGGCCTATTTTCAAACACTATTTTCAGATACACAAACACTTTATGTTGATTGACATCTTTTCCAAGTTCTTGTAGAGTGGACAAAACATGAATGAATGTAATCTATATTATGTAATGTAATCTATATTAAATGTGATGTTGTTTTTAGGAGAAGTGCTTGTTGATTTCCTGAAAGAAAAGAAACACCTTCTATGCTACTCAGCGCCACCGATATCACATTTCCTGTGTTTTTTCAGCAGTTAGTGGATATCAGGCTAGAATGATTATTACTGACTATCGCAACCCATGTTTGGAAATGTAATCCTCTTCCTCCTTTATATCAGATTTTTTGGCATATAATTATAGGCGGGCACGGTTTGATTTGTACAACAAAATGAACATTATGTAACACAAGGAAGCATGACACAAAAAAAGAAAACCATGAGTCACTGGCCCTGACAGCGAGGCATCCGGTGGTAATGGTTTGGGTTCTTTTGTGCCATGATGCCTGGTTTCTACAGATGTAATGCTGGTGCCTGGTTTTGGTACCAGCCCACATTTCTGCAGGTTTGACAACTGAGTATAACCTTGCTTAAGCAGCAAAACTTCATGTTCATGACCCATGTGATGAAAATTATAGTGGACAAAATCTGCAAATCATCTGTGAGTTTCTTGCCATAAACCCCTCCCTTAGTTACTTACTTCAGTGGGTCCAAATCTGGGCCCAGCAATTTTGTGGTGCAGTACTTGTGCCAGCTTTTTGGCACCAGCACAGGTCTTTTTTTTCCACTGGAAATGCCTACAGCTGGTTCTAGATTTGGCACTGGCACAGGATTGGTGGGAAAAAAAAGGTTGCAGGAGGAAATTAAGGCTGAGTGCACACCAATACATAGTTGTTCTGAAAGATCACTTTAAACAGTGCTCTCTTCCAGAACAACAATGCCTTCATCCGCATGAATCAATAGTGGCTTAAAAGTGTTGTGAATCATATGATATGGCCTTTAAAGTCATTTTTTACGAGGTACACACTGATCCTGTGGTCCAATCCAAAACAAAGGTACTTTATGTTGTTTTCTTCTTTACCCATCCTTATATGCTATTGCTATATTTTTGCAGTATTTACGTTTTTAGACTTCTCTTCATTAAATAGCCTGGAATACTACTGGTCAGTTATTTTTCCAACTAAACCACTGAAAACAAAAATCTTACTGAAATCTTGTGTAATGGCTTCATCCAAGATTCAAGACCTCTTTGTTTCTTAAATTAAGCCAGTGTTTATATTGCAATCTAACAACACAACTCCACTTACTGCTGCTCCAAAATTAACTGGAGACTTCGTCTGCCCTGCTGAAAAAAGATAAGCAGTTTCAGTAGCATGGGTCGCCTAAATAGCATCATGGATAACGCCCAAGTGCCTTTTTTGTTTCATTATTAATTAAGTGATTTGTGTATTTTTAGTGTAATTGCTTACTTTCAGCACTTATTTATTAATGAATATAATTTATTTAAGTGGCTCAGCTGGATTACCTTTCCTCGTCATATTAAACAATATAAACTGATACATTTGTTTGTCTAACAGATGTTCACAATGATTGAAATCAAGTGGTGCTTCGGGCATTGAGTGGAGTCTGCACCGGTGGAGGCCAAGTTAGAATCTGGAAGAGATCATGGTCAGGTAGTTGCTAGTTTGATTTTGTGTGCGGATGCTGGTTACAAAGAATCAATATAGAATCAAGGAGGGTTGAGTTTCTAGATAAGCGTTCTTGGCCACTCTGGCTATTCATCATAAGTCTGTAGAAACCTGATAGGTCAGAAGAAATTATATTCGAGCAAGAGTGGGGCCTCCTTATCTCTCTATAGCAGGGGAATAGGAGACATGCCGATCAATACCAGGCTGTTGTGTAGTACTTGCAATTATCAACAGCTGATTCTGTCGTCCCCCAGCTGCATCTTTTAATACCACATAATTACAAGTTTGGGGACAATGTCTGGTGAAAGGGGATTACAGCTTTGCTCAAGTATGCTTCATTCTTCTCTCAGCTTTGAAATAGCTACAGTCTGTGGAAGGGATTCAAACACATTTTATTATACACCTCATACTCTTGCATACTTTCTTTTATAGGATTTTTTCATTTATTCATTTATTGATAACTGAGCTGAGTTTAAGTTTAAACTCTGGTCTATATTGGCTGCTATTATGTCAACCAACCAGTAAAACATATATACAAGCTACAAAAAAGGTGTATTCAGCCTAGTTTTATTTTCAAACCGAGCTCATCTGGGTTTATCTTACACACTTCCCTGACGCTCACTCGAGGGAGGATTTCTTCTCCGACACATTTTTTAGTCTATTATGGCGCCAAATTGTGGGAGGTCGTAACAAATGAAGCAAGGGCTCCAACACCTCCTGTGGTATCCTGGCAGTAGCCTATCGCAGGCGGCTGAAGGGCATCTAATGATGGACCGGAGGCGGAGGCAACAAGAAGAGCGCCGGTAGCTCGGATAAACCAGGGAGTCTCACTTCCGACAGTCACCAGTTAAAGATCGGATCTACGTGCGACCTGAGCGAGATTTTTACGCACAAAGTTTGACTTTACGCACGTATCCAATCCTACGAAATCTGATCTGTTAGGGAGTTACCTCTTCCGTCGCGCTGATTCTGGGCTTGAGGCAGTTTTAGGTGT
>VOQK01018248.1:12207-25130 GCA_015052645.1 Benitochromis conjunctus
ATAGATATTGCTCTCAAACCCAGGAATCACAGGAGAAACCAGATGAACCAGAAGAACCTCAGTGGTGGACTGTGAAGCCTGCATTTGCATGCGTAAGAAGTTGTCAGAAATAAACTATGCTACTAATATTACACCAAAGTTAAAGCTTACCTCCTCTGCTGTAAATACACTACACTCAACACTGTTGGTTACCTGTACTTTCATTTTTATTCTCAGTCCACACCACTACAAGGTGCTTTTATATATATATAAACTTTGTGCTTGTTTGGAATGACATTGAACTCAATCTTCTTCTACAAGTCGCCATCTGTCAAATGCTTGCTGGGATGCTTTAGGTGAGATCAACAGAGCAGAGCTGTGGCAACACTGTCAATCAATGTGTCCTTAAAGGACTGGACAGTCTACTCTTTTATGGTGTTTATTTTTACAAGGACGGAGGGTTGAGCGAGTTACACAAGGTAGAAGGAAAGCTTTTAAAAGTTTGACACGTGGCGGTTGAGATAGGGGTATCAACTACTATACTGCACCATCACTTGACAATTATTATTCCAGCTTATTAAGAAGATAAATAAGCTTAAAAAATCTTTTAATCATGGTTTTCTCTTAATAACCGCTTACCTCCTGGTTTCCTCCGCAGAATAAATTTACGGACCTCATCATAAATGAAGATGAGAAGACTGTATGGTATGCCACAGAACCACCAAAGGATCCTGAGGGGGGAAAAAGTAAGATGTGGTGACTCACAGGCAGAGTGCAAATTGTTAAATACATTGCAGCCATTTTTGAATATTAAGGATAACAACATGGTGTTTAAGAAGATCACAGACTACATTTAAAGTCCAGAGTGACAGGCTAATGGCAGCCTATTAGGTCTTTAAGAGGTTATTTTTCAGTTCAGTGGAGATATGCATATGCAGAGCATACTTCAGGGGGTACATGCGCAAGGCAACATCCATTCCAGGGCAGTAGGAGAGGAAGGCAGCCAGAGCTGTTTCAACAAACAGGCCAAAGATCAAAATCCTGTTCCTGTTAGGCAGAAAAAAGTGCACGTCAGAGAAAAGAAAAGGTTTATACAGGTCCATTAAGTACAGAACACTAAAATAGCAGTGACGATAGGGTCCCAATATTAGCAGCCTCAAATAAAAAATCATTTTTTTATATTGAAGAATAAAAGTACCTTTCTGACTACCCTCATTTATGCATCGATTCTACATGCTTCAGTTCCTCCTTCCATCAGCACTCTTTTCCTTTCTTCCACCTCCCTTACTTCACAGCCCACTCACTTACTTCATCCCCTGCTGAAAGAGGGAGTTCCTCCTTGTCTTGCAGATGATGAGATCAGCCCACTGGACAACCACAATGCTGGTGAAGAAGGCCGTGTGGCAGGTAAATTCCACAATCTTCCTCTGTTCATAGGTCTGCCAGGATGAAGCACACATTGCATTTACTCATGCGTGAGAGTGGAAACATTCATTTATTCATTCAGGTCGCGTTGGCGAGTGTCAGTCCCCATTCCTTACCCACTGCTGCCCAAAGCTGTCCTCCACGTCATTGACTTCACGGTCATCCCAGTCGATGCGGATGCCTACTAGGTTTCCTGGGAGGAAGCCGTTTTCAGCCAATATCACAAAGTAGGTGAAAAAACCAGCCAAAGCTTGGATCATACCTGGATTAAAAAATGTGAAAGCCCATTCATAAGACAGCAATGCAAAAACTCATTTAGATCATCTAAAAATAATATTACATTTTATCGCTGTTACATTTCAAAGGTTCATAAGGTCCAGCGATGGGTTTGTAACCGTGTAACTTTTCTAATAAGTGGCATTATGCTTTAGTGAAAATTAAAATTTTCAGTTATTTCAGAGAGGAAAGTGATATTGATTTATCACTGTCCCATTTAAAACACAGTAAATATTCTGTCAGCGGTAATTAGTTAATGCAAACATCATTTTCCAAATACTTATGTGGTGAGAAGTTTATGCATGGCTTGGATTTCATGGTAGCTTGTTTTTAATATATATTTATTTAAACTCTCCTTCCCACATACAGGACCAGGGATGTACACCCCCCCACTAATATTTAGTTGAATGTCACTTAGGAAGTTGCACTACATCCAGATGCGTTTGGTAACCATCAATTCGGGCTGTATATTTTACCAATCTTCTTGGCAGAATCGGTAGAGTTCATTTAAATTGGTTGGTGAGCCTGTTCACTTGTGTGGATTAGCGAAAAATCCAAAATAACTTCAAACCTGTGCAGTAATTCTTGTTTTTTAAACTCATTAAAGATGTACAATAATTCCACCCTGGAAAAAGTACAATTAAAAACATAACTAAAAGCCCTCATTTAAAGCAGTGATGAGTGTATTTAAACTGGTGACCGTAGAGCTTCATCGGCTACTTATTTAGTGTGTTCACTTTATCCACTGTACATATCTCTCAGCAGGTGATCTATGATTCTGTTAACCAGTGATATATTTCTTATTATTTCTTACTATTAACACTGAAACATCTACTCATTTCCAGCAAATGTTGTAGAAAAATGCAATCCTGTAAAGCAAACCGATGTGGCATTTTAGGATGACAAATGCAAAGTCTACTTACACCATCAGCAAATACATTTTGAACATGCATGGCAACTGTGTAAATTGGGTGCCATAACAATTTTCCACACATATTTTCGAATTAACAAGCAGGACAAGGGATTAAAGTAAAACCTGGACAATATATATTGACTTATATCCCTACAAAGTGCGTATTTTGAGTCTATAGTAGCTCAATCCATTAGTGTTTGTCGGGGAAAAAAAGCAGCATAGATTAATGTATTTTCATCCCGCTTTCCTCTGTGACATTATTTTTATAAGGTAAATAGCTCCAGACAGCTGAGCACTGCCATAATAGGTGTTAGTGACTTTTAATTTGATGTTGGCAAATTAGTTTTGTCAGAGTGGGCGTAACATTTTCAGCAGGATGGACATCTTACTGCAGAGCATAAAGGCTTCCCTTACACCAAACCTTCAAAATGACTGATCGTGGATTAAGACAATGGTTATTAATTACTGTGTTCATGAATTTGTTACATTAAAACTCTTTGCCAGGTCAGTGTTTATGTTTAAGGCTTTTATGACATCATGTCAGTGACAAGAAGCTGGTTGCACCCGTTTTAACTTTTTCCCTCACTGCCGATGGTTTTGGCTGCTGTTGCATTCACTAAGTGTCACCCAGGATCACATCATCAGCAGGTTTTTCAGGACTTGTGGCTGTGATGTCACAGCAGTGGTTTGTAAATGTGATTTGTTGTGCCCTGCAAACATTTTGCCCCAGCAGTGTTTGTCTTGCACACATTATGAGAGTTCATGAGTTACTGGCTGTTTAGAGCATGTTCAATTTTAAGATTGCATGTCATCCAGTGAGGCCCTGTCATAGTTTGACCTATTTACCAGCCTATAAAACGAGGGCAGTCTTTGATTTTTCACTATTCCCAAACCACGTAAAACCAGAGATAAAAAAGCATGCATTGAAGCGAGGCTCCAACGGCTGGAACACGACCAAGAATAAGCAGGAAAAAAAAAAGTCGCACTCTCTACTCTTGATTTGCTCGAAATGTCACAACAATTAGAGGGAAATTGTGGGACTATCTGCTCACCTCTGGATCTGTTTTCCTTTACACATTTACAAAGCCAGTTAGAAATGCCAAAATTTCTGATAAATGCCAATATTTAATGTTTATATGCCTGTGATGTTTATTATTGCTGAAACTTCACAAGAAGAGGCCTGTCACAGTGATTCAGGTCTAAGAGCTGCAGTGCTGAAAGATTACGAGGTGTGAGAGGCCAAACCTATTTGTCCGTATGCCATGCTGATGAGGCGTTCGTTGACCAGCTTGTCTGTTTTGGGGTTTCTTGGTTGTCTTTTCATAATGTCACTCTCTGCTGTCTCATAGGCCAGGGAGATAGCTGGAACCTGGAGGGTACGGGAGAAGCAGAACAGAACGACCTTGGTTTAAGCCCCCTGTACGATGAATGTGCAGGAATTTGTCTTTGTGGCACCTGTACAAAGGCATGATGACAATGCCAGACACAGGGTAGACTAGACCGTTAATATAATCACTCAATCACTGAGTAGAGGGAGAAAAGGGAGAGAAACGACAGGGAGGGAGGGAAAAAAGAAGTAACGACAGTGACAGAGAGGGAGGAGGGGAGAAGAGACAAGAGGAGAGAGACGGATAGTGAATTTCAAGACATTCATAAAACAGGAGGCTAGAAAGGTCCCTGTAATAAAGATCGTATATTGGCTGGTTTTACCAGGTAAGCAACAGAGCAATATGTGTGACTTAGGGCAGGAATCTTTGGGTCTTAGGAGAGCTTTGAGGTGTGGACTTGGCATTGTGTGAAACTGAGCGCATGCTCTGTGGTGTACAAATCCACTTTGTTTTGGTGTTACACTCCCCTGACCCAGCAGTGAAGAAAGATGAGGATAGAGCATGAGAGAGGGATGTGTACACAGGGTTTTTGTTTTTTTTTGCACCTTTGAAAGTGCACGTGTAAAAACGAAGTCTCAGTGTTGAAGCATTCTTAAGTGTGCTACATCTTACTTTGATAAGCATCCATTTCTGCATGGTAGTACTTGCTAAAAATAATCCTAGCAGACTCCAAGTGCTGATTGTCACTCCTAAATCTCAGCAGAGCCCTCCAGCCTGTAGCTTGGAGTGGAACGTCGCTGTTAACAAGCTGTTAACAGCTTTACCACCATTGGAAATTTGTACATTTCTGCACTTTTGTACTGTACAATAAACACTTCTCAAGTACTTTTTTTTTTGGCTAGTCCTACTCTTCAAAGCTCACATCCAGCTGTTCGCTCCACCAGCAGTTACTGGATACAGGAAGACATGTTACTTTGAAGGGAAGGGTTTTTATATGCAAAACAGGTGAACAAATTTGTATGTTTAAAAAAAAAAAAGAAAAAAAAAACTTCAGTCATGTCATCTTTAAAGAGAAATTAAACCAAGAAAGAATGCCGCATGTCTGTGATCTGAGACAGCTGAGTAAATATTTGTCAACAGGAACAAATCTGTTCTGCTGCTAGGAAACCAAAGAAGTTCAATTTTGATGTCACCCAAGTAAAATAAGTCTGAACTGCTTTATTAACAATGTGAGCAAGCAGTTCTCTTCATTTTTAACCTGTGGGGGAAAAAATGTTTCTTGGCAGTGGGAGACTATTTCTAATGTATGTACCTGATTACGTGAGAAACATTGTATAACAGCCAGTTTCGGGTGCACGCTAATGGCTCCTGGGTGAGAGCAGGAAAAATTAAAGTTAAAATAATGGACAGAACTGAACAAGTCTTTCTGAATATATTCATTGTGTGATTCCTTTTTGTTGTAATGATGGATTACGCCCCTGAGGCAAGCAGTGTGCCAGCAACCCTCTTTTTTTGCTGCTAGAAATACAAAGGAGAGACTGGCAACTGGAAATACTAGAGCTGTGAAATGTAAATCTGTATGCAAGTGTCACTCGGTCTTTGTTCTACATGAACAAATGGACGTCGACGGCGAGGCAAAAGCGAATTTCTCCCCCCAACTGAACGAGCAAATGAAACCAAACATTTTTCTTTTTACCTTCAGGCACTCATATTTGACACCAGTATGAGTGCCATTTTCACTAATGTCACCTTTAGCTTGCCGGTAGCTATGCAGCATGCTAATAATTAGCACCTTCTCTTGAAGACAAATCATTAAAATTCGCCCGCATTTAGCAGGTGAAAGCTCACAACTCAATAAATAAAGATTTGTCTAAAACATTATGCTCCATTGTGAGTTCTAAAAGTTGTGTGCAGAAGTGGTAAAAGTTGAATAAATAGCAGCATTTCAAACACAAAAATAGGTATATAACATGTCGGGATTGACAATTTAAGTTTGCTTTGCAATTGTTGTTTAAAAATCATATATATATATATATATAGATATATCTATCTATCTATCTATATAGATATATAGAGAATATATAGATAGATAGATAGATAGATAGATAGATAGATAGATAGATAGATAGATAGATAGATAGATAGATAGATAAATAGATAGATAGATAGATAGATAGATAGATAGATAGATTGATATATAAAAGAGTCTTGCAATAAAGGTGCCATTCTACTTGGGGATCAAGAGCAAGTATTGGGGTAACAGTCCTGAAACCGAAATTGAAATTGTTATGAAGCTGTCGTGAGTCACACATTGGTCTGAGCACTGAATCCTGCTACAGTACTACAAGAGAATTTGATTGCATTGATTGATTTGATTGTAAGAAATACATCAACAATGTAAAAAAGACAAACAAATGAGGGTTATGTGACAGCTATGGCAGGAATGGACACTAATGGTATGTAGCCAAAGCTTTCTGGTGAAATACACAGTTTAACCATTTTTCATTGTGAGCACATTCTGTATTGGTGTAAACAGCATGTGTACAAATGTGGGATGAATAATGTGTGTGATAAATAGCTTTGGTTAGGTGCAATATGTAAAGATATGCTAATTAGCTTTGTGCTTATGCTAGTTAGCATAGACGGTATAAAAGATGGACATAGCTTCCAGGGCTGAAAATTGAAGCCAAATCAGAAGTGTATTTTTTTTTTTAGCATGTGCAGCTGGTGCATTGTAAGATAAAATGGCAACAGCAAAAATCTTCAACTCAAGGCTGATGATTCAGTCAATAACTGATCATGCCTGAAAAAAGGCAAAAAAAACAGTGAAACTGTTGCCTATAAGTCCTGGACTTTCAGCTACAGCTGAAATAAGGCACCAAGTCTTATGACTGGCTTTAGGCACTGGATTTTCATCTGTGACTCTGAGAAAATCCACACTCACATTATCTTTGGGCTGATGCAATAAGATTATGAATTTGTCATGAAGTCACTCACTTGCAGCTGCTTAGCATAGTTAACTGGAGAGGAAGGAGAAATATTTGATTGAGTCCAAATGAGTGATGTTAATCCTAAAGCAGTTAAGTTGAGAAAAGACACAGACAAATATACTGATGAGATAAATCTTCAGGTGATGGCAAACGACGCAATGGAGCCAGAAAGAGTTACTTATAAAGTATCGAGTCCAAAAACAGCTGTAATGCAAACGTCTAATAAGTGTTAAGACTGTGAGGTGGTGCTTGGAAAATTTAGCTTGGCTTGTGGGGATGCTGGCTCAAAAAAGTTGGTCAAGGAAACTATTTGTGGTATTATTGCAAAGAGATATTTCAGTTTGTTTCCTCGGTGCTCACCATGTCTGTGCCCAGGTCAATGCAGAGGATCGTGACCGTTCCCAGAGGAAGAGGAACACTCGCAATGATGAAGAGGAGGAAAGGCGAGATCTCTGGGATGTTGCTGGTTAATGTGTACGCAATGGACTTCTTCAAGTTGTCAAAGATGAGGCGACCTGCAGTGATTGAAAACACAAGAAAGAAAAAAGTGTTGATGAAAAATGGATATGCATTAATATATTAATGTGCATATGCATTTGGGTGAAATATTACACAGTTATAACTTGTATGTTGTCTTTTAAGGTGGGTCAAGGCCGAGTGAATTTTCTTACCTAAATGAAGGTCACCCCGACCCCTTCATCGGCATATCCACAATACAAATGGATTTTTTAACATCTAAGACCATATTAAACACCTACAGCTAAATTAAATATCAGTCTCTCAAAGCAAATCTAAGGTTAAATCTCAAGTCAAATCCTTGAGAGCAAAGACATGTCAAATTACAAGTATTCCTGAGAAAATTGTAGGTCAAAATCTGTCCTTCGGGTCTCCGAATGTTCTTTATTAATACATCACATTTGAACATTTTCCTTTCCACGAAACTCCTCAGAAACCTCTCAGAGTCCTTTCAGTGCGAGACCTACATAGTGCTGAGTAAAGCCTTTTTAAAAAATATTTTACTTCATTTTATCTGGTTATAAAATGTTCTTATGTTCAAGTTAACGTTAACAAAAAAAGCTAAATTAGTTAAAAGTTAATTTTTTTGACTGAGTCCCGACTCTAAGTCCTTCCCTCATTTCTACACTGCAGCATACACTCAGTGAAATCAACCAGACTTCTGCTCATATAAACTGCTATTCATTCAAAATAGCAAATCTCTGGTCTCTGGTGCTGAATGACTAAAGAGCTTCCTGGGAGAATTGGTTTTTTTTTTTTAACTCTTGATCCCTTTATTTCACCGACTCACTTTTTGTCCCCCAATGTTTTCTTTCACTCTTGTTTCCTCCTCTATAATTTTATCCTTTTATGCCTCCATTCTGACACCCTGCCTTTCCCCCACACTCACCCTCCTCCACTCCGGTGACGATGGAGGCAAAGTTGTCGTCCAGCAGGATCATATCAGCCGCCTGCTTGGACACATCAGAACCGGCGATCCCCATGGCAACGCCGATGTCGGCTTTCTTCAGCGCCGGAGAGTCGTTTACGCCATCGCCTGTCACAGCCACGATCGCCCCCTGTACCCACAAGGACCGGCGAACAAAAAGTGTCAAGAGGAGAAAGATAAGTACCGTGATTTAAAGCCTTTCTCTCCCCACTCCCACCCTCCCGCCCCTTCTGTCTTAATAATGTCTTTTCAAAGCAGCTCTGGGGAGATTAAATGAAAAATGGAATTGAGTTGCAGTCATTCAGTCACAAGGAGTGAGAATGAGCGAGCCAGGGTGAATTGTAGCATGACCTCAATATATGGGGATGTGAACGAGTGCACGCACACATAATTTTAAAGTTTTGTACATAAACAGCTAAGCATTTAGCTTAAGGCATATATGTAGGGTTTAATGTGAGTTTAACATACAGTTAATCTCAAACACACAAACAGGCCTCCATAACAGGCGCACACACTTAAATGAGCATGAGGACAAAAGCCTGCATTCGTCCATTCAACCACCTGCACTAAAAAACAGCTCAAGTATACTCACACAAACACACACTCAGACAATTGTATTCAGTATTAAATGGCAGGAAGACTCACACACACACAGACACACACACACACACACACACTCTCGCTCTCTCACGGTTGTAGGTACACACACTTTCTTGCACCGCTTGCAAACAGTTCGAAATCAAAATCTCTTCCATCTGTGTTTAAAGCATTTTGGAGTGCCGTTTGTTAAAGGTTTTCTTCTCTAACAGCTAATTCAACTGAAACATATCTGCACAAAATCAGCCTTGTTGCCAATGAGGTTTGACTGTAATACCCAAACAAAAACATATGTATAAGTTGGATGTGTTGGGCAAATAGTAGGAGCGACCCTCCTTAAGCTGGGCAGCAGACAGACTGCATCATTTTGAGTAAAATTTGGTCCTTGGTGGAATACTGTTTCACATTGCTTGACATTGAAGGAGGTCAGAAACGAGTGAAGATTGCTTCAAAAGAAATTCCACCAGATTCAGAGATATTTGTTCTTTGTTTGCATCCAAAAGAAATAATAGAAATCAAATATCGCTAATAGAAATCAAACACAACACGTCTGGATAAAAAGATCAAGCCTTCGACAAGACAAAATAACATGATGAAAAACAAAAGGTGTTTGTAAAAGATTTACACGATCTAAAAGAAGTTTGGTTAGAATTATTATTTTTTAAATGTTTATTATGTTTTTCTTTTTCTGTGAATTTAAATATTTTGTTTGCTACATCTTTGCTATGAGTAAGTGAAAGTTATTAAAACAACCCGGATGGAGGACACCGCGGAGTCCAAAGTGCAGGAGGCAAAACAAATAATGGACTAAATAATGGACTGATGCAAAACTAAGAAGGATATTTCAACAAGAGGAGACGAGGAAACAGCAGAATTCCAAAAGAAGGGAACGGGAACAAACCGTGAGACACACTGGCGACCTTTCGAGGTCCATGACAGCTGGGCTAGGGTTCAGCTCTCCACCCCCTGTGACCTTGAATTAGATAGTGGTTAAGAAGATGGATGGATGAATGGAACACTTGACACTAGGGCAAAAACGTAATGGACACAGAAAGGTGAGCATACAATCTAAAGAGACACAACAATCAGGACATTAAAGGAACAGTGGAGTGAAAACAGAGCACATCAGAAAATAGGAAGTAACTAAAAAGAAATGACTAACAAGCAAATGTGAGAACAGAGATGAGGGCACAGCGGAGGATGGAGGAAACAGGGAAACACAAAAATGAGTAATTCATCATGAATTTTCTTTTATTTGTGGTGCTTTGTTTTTGATTATTTTACCATACAAAGAGAAAGAAATCTTTAGCCAAAAATTCCTTAGTGCTGCAACAAGTGGTGCAAACAAAGAAGCACTTCAGAAAAGTTTATTTTAGTTTCTCTAAAAGAACTCTAAAAGTGTTTGTTGAATGTGTTGAATGTTTTTGTGACTCTATTGAGAGTTTGTTTCTGTTTGGTACTCTTTCTGGGTGGTAAGAAACTCACTTGGGACACAGGGCTAAATGCTATCAAGGCAACACGTAAACCTGTGATGTTTGGATTGCTCTGCGTTCCTCAATGACACTGAACCTTCTTGTAGATGATTACTTGTATGTGCTTCTGAATATTGTTTGTGTAATTCTGCCAACCATGCCCCTGGATCCCAACGAACCACTCAACGTCGTACTGGAAAATATATTAACTAATTGTGTTATTGCACCGATGCATGCACAGTAGTCGACTGTGTGTAGCAGGCCGAGGGATGCAAACTAATACTGTTACGTCAAAAGTGTAGCTGCATGTCTTAGTAACTCATAGGGTTTCCACTGGTGGGCCTGCACAGCTCACCAAGTTATGGTATTAGTGCCATTTTTGGTTATTTTTCAATGTGAAGGTTACGTTGTCATGGGTGTAATTACATGTTCAGAATTAATAATAATAATAAATAAATAAAACTATTTGGAAGAAAGCTAAAGGAAGTGGATACAGGGAGTTTCACAGAGGATGTGAACTTCAGTCTGCTGACTGGTGAACTGATAACTTTACAAGTCATGACACCAACACCTCTATCCCCAGAAAAGGTAATGGTAAAAACCAAAAAGAGCATATCAGCACGAACACCTCATATCAACTGTCAAGCACGGTGGTGGAGGGGTGATGATTTGGGCTTGTTTTGCAGCCACAGGGTACCTCGCATTCACTGAGGTGATGAACTCAGTATACCGCAGTATTCTAGAGTTTAATGTGGCTGGAGCTGAAGATAGCTGTGCATGAGCAAATGTCCACAAACTTCAATTAAATGAATGTAAACAGGAGTGGCCCAAAGTTCGTCCACAAGGATGAAAAAGTCACATAGGAAATTATTATTAATTATTATCCCCCAAGTCTGCTAAAAAATACTTTTAATACTGTTGGGCCTTTTATCCAGAGATGAATCAACACAGCCCTTGCTACAGGCTGTGTCCAGTCATGTTTTAAACAAGCTCTAGTTCAGCCTCTTCTTAAAAAAAACACAATCTGGACCCAACTGTTCTGGCTAATTACAGGCCAACTTCAAAGCTTCCCTTTCTTTCAAAGGTTCTGGAGAAAGTGGTGTATTTACAGTTGCAGGTCCACCTTGACCTTAATTAGATCTCTGAAAAGTTTCAATGTGGTTTTAAATCACTACACAGCACTGAGATGGCACTTTTAAGGGTTTTTAATGATATTCTTTTAACTCTGGATTCTGGAAGCCCTGCTGCCCTCTTGTTGTTGGACCTGACAGCAGACTTTGACACGGTTGGCGATGATTCTATCACGGCTGGAATCATATGCTGGCCTAAAAGGGTCTGCTCTTCAGTGGTTTCGGTCCTAGTTATCTGGAAGGACTTTTTATGTCAACATGGGCCCTCACTGCTCCAAAATAGCCCCTCTTGATTATGGTGTACCTCAAGGCTCTATTTTGGGTCCTGCCTTGTTTGCACCGTATATGTTGCCACTGGGGTCTATGTTTCCATGGTACAACCTTTCATTTCACTGTTTTGCAGATGACTTGCAGATCTATCTGCCTTTAACCCTCTGGGGTCTAGGGCAATATGCACTGTCAACACAAATCAAAACGGAATCGCATTGCGGCCCCGCCCCCATGCCACGCCCCCTTTTATCGCCGATGTCGGTGTGACGCGCCGGCGCGTCCATAGATCACAGAAGGTTAAAAGCAGGGACAGACTCACTTCAGCTATTATTATGCTGCCTTGATGATGTTAAACAGTGGATGTCTTTAAATTATTTTTAATTAAACGAATACAAAACAGAGGTTGTCATTTTTGATAACTTCATTAATAAACACACCGACAGTGCTGTGGGCCTCTTATCTTCCTATTGTAAGTCAAATACTAAAAACCTCGGTGTGTACCTTGATGGTTCCTTTAAACTGTGTAGCCAGGTGAGTGCAGTAGTCCAATCCAGCTTTTTTCATTTAAGACAGCTAACCAAGGTAAAGCCATACCTCCCAGCTAATGTCTTTGAACGTGTTATCCATTTGTTCATTACTTGCAGACTGGACTCCTGCAATTCTTTGCACTTTGGTTTGGACCAGGCCTCTCTTCATCGTCTCCAGTTGGTCCAAAATGCAGCTGCTTGTCTGCTAACTGGCACTAAACGAAAGGCGCATATTACCCCAGTTATGACCTCTCTACATTGGCTCCCTGTTCCTTACAGGATCACATAAATCACTTAATGGCCGAGCTCCTTCTTACCTGTCTGAGCTCCTATTTATTTATGCTCCAGAAAGAACCATGAGGTCCATGTCAAAACTATCCTTAGCTATTCCACAGTCTAAACTTAAGTTTTGTTGCGACAGAGCCTTCTCTGTGGCAGGTCTTAGACTCTGGAATAGCCTTCCTCTTAATATTAGATCTGCACAAACACTCGAACATTTTAAATCGTTACTAAAGACACATTTTTATGGTCTGGCTTTTAACAGACTTTGACCTAAACATTTTGGTTTGTTG
>VOQK01018250.1:21692-36816 GCA_015052645.1 Benitochromis conjunctus
TTAAATATTCAGAGAATAACACTGTTGAAGCCTTAATAGGTCCAGTTCAGACCTTATGTGTTCACTCTGCTAAAGCAGAATGAGCCTGTAGTGTAGCTGTGATTGGACGGGGATGCTCTGTGGGGGCTCTGGCTAGTTAAAGGTGGAAGAAGTGTTTTTTCTTTGAACGCAAGAGCCCAGAGTGCTGTGGTTAACCCAGCTGAGCTTCCTCTCCATAAAAACTGCTCATTAATGAGACTGTCTTCAGTCCTTATTTTACATGACAGAAAAACTAAAGCAAAAAATCTAGAGAAATAGAAATTTGGTTGCATATACCAATATTTCCCCCTGGTTGAACATTTCTTCAATACACTGGATTAACTGATTTGTTTGTTGAATAATCTTTAAGGTTTGGTAATTTGGAAATATTTCCAGTTTAGAAGCCGATATGAACTCGAGTGTAACTTTGATATGATTGTGCTTCTTGCACGGTGTAACATGAGGCAGCCAGCTGATGGTTAACATAGACTTACATGTACAACAGGTTTTCTGTACAAGGTCTTTTTCTTGGCGGGGAACAGCTGTTTGCCAGATCACTGCTCAGAGAAAGGACAGTGAACATTTGACATGGACCAACCTTCCACTCTTTGTACTGAGCAAACCAGACGCTTGCTGCAACCTTTAAATTACTGTGCAGATACGAAGGCAGCACTTAGAAATATGAATTGTTTGAGATAAGGACTTCTACACAAATAAATAAACTGGGTGTAGTCAAATTGGGCTCAAACACCCACAAAATCTAAGCCTTTGAGTTCTTAATGAACTGCAACTGAGCTGTTCAACTTGCTGTTTTGGAGGAGTCCTGCAAAGAGAGAATGGTGAGCGGAAGATATTTAGTTTCGAGCCCCCCACATGCTCACAGGCACACACACACACACACACACACACGCACACACACAGAAGCTTTGCTGTTAGATATACCAGGAGAAGGGGCCTGCCAGAGGTGCAACACAGCCCGTCCTCTTGCTAAGAGTTTTTCACACAAGCCTGTTGTTGTTTGTTAGACGCAGCGCTCGCGTTTGCTTTCACACAGGTTCTTTGGTTTTCACACCTCTAAGTGATGGATTGGAAACAGAGATGTTATAATCAGGTCTTTCATCCTCTCTCTTTCACAACGTCTTGCTCTTCTCTTTCTCGAAAACACTTTTCCTTCTCTCGTCTCGTGAGACAGATTTATCCGCAGTCTTCTGCCAGAAACATTATGCGCGGAGAGAGTCAGCCAAGCTTCTGTGTTCAGCCAGTCCTCGCAAACTCTGCCTGATGCGGCATCAAAGACGCGCACTAGTCATTCTGATTTGTGTGGGTTTAAGCAAATTACTATCATTATTAATCTGCTTTCTTTATGCGATTCGTATTGTGAGACTTCACATTTCAAAATGACAAATTTTCTTTCCTGTGTGCGATTCGAGGATGATTTAGAACAAACAGGAACAGTGAAGAAGAAGGAATGCTGACCTCTGTCGTTTTACCTCAGAGTCATAAGTTAAAGGTAGCTGCCGTGCACTTTGGTCGTGAAGATTTTTCGCAAGACTTCAGGAGACTTATAGTCTATCCCTCGTGTCTGAATCCTTTGCCATGTGCGTTTAATCCTGCTGCATGTAATGTTTCTGGTGTTTGTCAGCTTGTACACTGACCAGTCTTTCAGTATCTCTATTATGTTCTGCACCTGCACTGGAGGCCGACATACGGCATGAGAACTGCTGCTTTGTCAGACAGATAAATCTCTTTAAAAAATGTACTCAAGAGAATTAGTTCAACTTCTCTGCTTTCTTTTCACTCACAATCAATGATTTTTTTAAAGTCAGTAGTGCTTGTTGGTTAAATCAGGGCTTCACCTGTCACTGGACAAACTACAACACTGTTAATGGTTGCAGCATGGCAACAAGTCCAATCCAACTTTTGGCAACTTTACTCATTTGGTGTTTTTACACTGCCACTCTCATCAGATTTTTTCGAGACTCAGGTTTTGTTTTTTCTTACTAACAAATTGCACCAGGGCAAACTGAGCTTTGATGTTACAAAAAAGAAAGAAAAGATTATTAGCATTTACAAAGAAAGCGTAGTGACAAGATTCTGTGTTGGAGCCGGGCTCTCTGAAACTTTTGTGATGGACCCTGTTGCTTATATATTTCTGGGAGTTCCTCTCTTAAGGCGCAAAATACATTGAGGAGAATATTTAAATCAAGCACATAAACTGGTTTGCTAATGTCTGTGACACACAATTTACTGCTAATTGCACCGATATTTAACGCAGATAAAAAGCTTGTCTAAATTTTTGCGCTTTATATTGAAATTGAGTCCAGTTGAGTTCAGAAAACAGTGTAATGTTTGTAAATCACCTGTAAAACTAATCGCATGTATGAGCTCTATGTGGGGATTACACTCACATGCTCTTTTCCCACATTTAGTAAATCTGGCCCTTAGAGACTAACTTAAGGGGAGTTTGTACTACATCATAAAGGAAAGAGTGAACGTGAATTACACTTCCATGAAAATAAATAAGACTTTTTGGTGATTTCAACCTAAAAAGGTAATCATTTTTCAGTATTTTGTTTACAGTTGCTAAAAACGGCGATTGGAGAATTAAAGAACATGTTTTTAGAGTGAAAATTACAATTCATTAAATGACAATGAAATTATATTTTTATTGCAAATCTGGCTTCCTTGGATTAGTGATAGCAAAAAACTTCCTGTCACTAAAGTATTGATCCTATCACTATTTCTTCAGATATAAAACAAAGTGCATGAGGACAAAGGATGTGTGAGCCTTGCCTTTTTACCACAGCAGATTTAGACTTGAAAAGAGGCAAAGTGTACAGTGAGAAAAAGCCGTACGTTCTGCCTCTGGTTCTAGTTCAAGTTACAATCCAGGCACTGCTCCCCCTCGCCTCTTTTCAGCACTCATCACTGACTGAATTTCTTGAACTGTTACTTTCTTTGGTGCTCTGGCCAAGTTGTGGTGGTTGAACCCACTGTGTGTTGTGCGAGCCAGCTGACCACCTGCTTCTCATTTCTGATGTGAGACAGTAGGCATCATCCATAGAAATCCATGTCAGCCACTGACACCAAGGCCGTGGTGTTGACACTGGGAGGTCATAAACAGCCTGCATGTTGCCTGAAGCATGTGTTGAGACTCTGCAGCCTGCACTGTAATAGTTCTATTTATCCCTGCTTGTGAGTGCCAGTCTGTCTCACTCTGTTAAGCCTTGGATTAGGCTTTGCTTTGGTTAGATCGGTGCATGGGTCTGTATAAAATTAAGAGACCATGGGCACATAACAGTGTGAGGACAGAAACCATCTGGTCCTCACTAAAGAAGCCTTGGCTGCTTTCAGTGCACTTTTGGAACAGTGGTTATGAACAGTGCTTAAGACTGGATTTTGTTGTAGTGGGTGTTTTTAATGAGACAGCTATCAACATCAGTAGAAATGATAACTTTCTTGCAAAAAGTTAATTGATATAAGTTGTGATATTATAGGTAGCAACATTCAAACAACCTTTGTTGGGAATGTATGGTAGAACAAAGATTTTCCGAATACAAACAAAGTCACCAGGCGGTGTGTCAATTAAATTAAGTATATGTAGCAACAGAAGTGGAGTGGACAGTTTTATTTCCAGACCAGAAATCTGAGGAACTCTGTTGACAGCCTCGTAGATATTGCAGTTTCAGTGTAAATCACATTTTCTCTCATGGAATCTTCTTTCTTCATATGAACTTGAATGTTTGATCCTTGGGACCTTGGGCTGTCTATTATGGGATCACTTCTCACCCCAGTCACTGAGCTCCTGTTTGGACGGGATTCCTGTCAGATTCAACACACCAATCTTTATCTCTGTCAGCGTTTCAACACTTGTGTGCATATGCTCACAAAGGTGTGAATTAGGTCGGACTTGATTGAATGACATAAAGCTGAATGGATGCTGGAGTTGCAGGAACGTGTCTGCAGTCTTTGGTGGGGTGGATTACAGTAGGTCGTCTCTGAAAGTTCTCTTCATTGATTGCGAATGAAATGGCTTCAATACAATTGCAGTTCTGTATGACTGTATTAAAGTTTTTGAATGAGCTGCAGAAATGGAAAACAGCTATAGCTATAAAGTGAGTGGCTTTTCCTGTAGAGTTGTTAGGATGACTGCAGTAAATAAAACAGTGGGAGACGGTGACTCAGTTACCACCAGGTCTCTTCTGTTGTGTGTTTATTTTTGGTTACAGGAAGTAGAGACTCTGTTTATTATATGCATTTGACTATGTAAAACAGATTATAAACAATCCGACATAAATGGATGCAGTTTTGTTTGGATGTTGGAATTTTCTTTTAAGTCTTGGATTTTGTTGGCTGTGTTTGTGCATTTCAATTTGTTATACAGTATGTCTCCTTGAGAATCAGGAGTTAGTTTTTTGTTCGTGTTACAGTAGGTTTATACGTGTTTGGATTTTGGTGAAGTTAGATTATCGTGGTTCTCATACCTAAATGTTGTTTTTGTCATTAATGTGTTTGAACAGTCTGAACAGGACTGGTTGTAGAGCTCCGATTTTTAAGACAAATATGGAAACCACTGGAAAAATATTAAGAGGTAAAACAACAGAGACTGAAAGCAACACAGCAGTGTGCTTGTGAGAGGAAAAGTACTGCAGAGTTGTACTGAAGGTGTGCACTTTGAGTGTCACTATATTACGTGACTGCATTAATAAAGCTTAGCCTACCTGAATCAAGGACATACAGCCAGTAATAACGCAAACCCAGTAAGTTAAAAGATGCATTAATATGAAACTTGTTTCATTAAGACATGGACGAATCTGATGTATTATAATCAAGTATTTTGTTAAATAATGTTTAACTTATTACATTAAGACTGTTTTTTTAATCTTTCATCTATTTAGCAGTCTAAGAGTAAAGAATGAATACAAAAATAGGATTCATGTGAAAATTTGATAGAAAGTCAGCAAATATGAAAAAAGTGATCTGTTTTAGGATCATATGTAAATGCTTTTGGAAAAATATATATATTTTTAAATAAAAATGGTTTTCAGCCAACATGAGAACAACAAAACAACACAAGAAATAATACTGCCTATAATAGTCGATATTCAGTACTGATGCTTATCTGGAAAAGACAAAAACTTTAGATGCTATTAAAAGCTTTAGACCCTCCTACTCTTCACACTCAGACGTCTGAGGGAACTTCAAAGAATGGTGATGCTATTTTCTGAGAATTGATTGGTCAGTAAGCAGTGATTTCATACATGTTGATCTCTAATCTGGAATCTAATGTTTCTTCTTAGAGTATTCTGTGGAGGTGTTAATGCACACTCTTGTACTGTACACTATTGTTTCCATTTTTCACGCAAGAAAGTTAATGTTTCCTGAATACACCATTTAACACTGGTTTGGGGAACATACTGTAAATTGTTAACTGTAATCCATTGGGTTTTGAACATAGTTAAAACAATATTTGCATCTTGGAAAAGATTTAGGAAAAATATTTGGTAATGTCTTCACTTGGTATGGTGTATATCCTTTACAGAGCCTCTGCCAGTGTTTAGTCCTGTCTTCTACTGCTTTCACATGTCTTTGGCAGTAATATCACACATTCCTGGATTTGAGTCTGGACAGAAAAAAAAAATCTGTTCAGGATGAACTTTTACTGGTATGCTGTGTTCACTGACACAAGAGTGTCAGTGAAACAATCTGTCCTTCAAGAAAGAGAAAGAAACCATAGTCTCTTTCAGGTCTCTGGAAGTAATTAAGCCCAATGATGTAGTCAAGCCAGAATATCAATATGTGGTTTCAATAAAAGCATGGCTGAGGAAAAATAAATAAATCTAGTCCTAGATTTAATTTGATAAAACTTTTAGGTGAAGACCCAGAATGGAAATGTATAATGTCTTAGCTCCTGTGGTTGTTCTCACAAAACAGTGATGTCTTTAACAGGTTTGGAAGGAATCCGCTTAACATACCATGCGGGGAATTTAGCTTCTCTAAGTCTTTCCATGCACTTAGCTCATAGCAGAGCTCCAGGTGAGTTTTAAGCATTGTACTTTAACTCCTAAGCAACAGAAGCAGATTATACTCATGCTTTCCCTAGTTCTTTCACTCTAGGTACAGAGGAGTCATGTAGTTCCAGGCTAAATCATTGTCAACAACTATGGTCTTAACACATGTTAATCTGGAGACACCACTCTAAAGTCCCAGCTCACAGATGTGCAGCAGGCAGTAATTTATTTAAATTATGACAACTGTGTAGTTGTAATGATGGCAGGCTGGATTGCTTACGTTGGTCCTGTCTTAAAGGTTTCTGTAACAATAATTTAGGTCGTGGCTACTAGAGTGCTAAAGTTTGTGAGGTGTGGAAGTCATAATGTTTGTTTCTGAAAGAACTGAAGTGCACATGTCTAAATGACCTTTGACAGGTCGGTTGTTGCTTTGGCTAGCGCTTTGTGTTTTTATTAATAGTGGTTAGTGAAAAGCTTCACTGAAAAGGAGGTTCCTGTGCATCTCTGGTGTAATATGTGCTTAATGACTGAGAAACCAGTACCAGTCTCTCAAGACATGTTTTAAACACATGGTAGTGATTGGCTTTTGAAAACTGAGTTAAAAGCCACAGATGCCTCTGGCTGAATACATCAGACCTTACAGCAAGTTAAAATTAAATGTTGAACCCTAATAGTGATTGGATGCCAGAGGTTTCCATGATCCATAGAAAAAAAAAACTATATCATCATCATAGTCATGTGTGATTTTTCAGGATAAACATAGTTTATCTTCTTATTAAACACTGAGACTAAGACAGTGATATTGCTTGTCTTGTGCTAGTGTTGCTTCCTTTGAGACCTTTGCACCCAGTCATCCTGTTTTCATTCCTGAAGTCTCTATATGTGGATGTAAGAATCATATGCCGAGACACAGACCGTGAATATGGCTCATCTAACAGCAGGACACAGAGGGGAAGCAAGGCAAGTGCTACATGATCAGCATAGCTATCAGAGGAGGGAGGAACGTTAGATCAATTACTGCCATGTGACAGGGAAGTAGCCACATGCTAAAAAAAAAAACAGCCCGACATCTCTTCAAATGTATTTAGCCATCATTTTTATCAGGCTAATGCTGAACAGGCTGCAGCTAATGGTCTGTGAGATGAGCCATGTGCACTCAAGCAGTGGAGTTATTCTTCCATGAACTCGGTTTGGCTGTGCCCTATAGTGTTAGTATTGGGGTTAGAAAAAAAAGCCTAAGAAAGAGGCCCCCTTTTTTGGAGATTTTTGAAGTGACAAGTGGTGAGTTGTCCAGTGAGAAAGTGCCCCAAAGTACTGAAAACTACTTTAAGGAAGTTAGCAAAAGGGATATAAACCTTTTTTGTCCTTCAGTAATCTAAAACTGGAGAAATATCTGATATGCAGCTGTTTGGCTATGAAGCAAGCAGTGCAATTCTGATTGTTTTTCAGTATGAACTTTTCTCAGAAGAAGATTTAAAAAAAAATGCTCTCTTAACCTTTTGTTGTCTTGTAGGAGAACATCACAGAGCTGAAGGCACTGTGAGTCATTCTAACAACATGGTTTTCTTTAGAACTCGTGTTCTCGCTCATTTCAAGGTAAACTTTTCCTTTAACATATGACAGTAAGTAGGTAGCATTAGCAGTAAGTAGCATTAGGAGAAATGTTGGAAGTGAATGGTGACAGTTAGAACATGCTGACGCTGTTTAACTTAGTACATCTTACTACTGTGTAATATTTCACAAAAGCTAGAAAGACCCTGACTTGGATGTTGTTTCACAATGAAAAGTAAATAGTAAGGTTCAAAGCTTTATTAAACTGAAAAATCATCCTTATCTTATAACACTATGTTTATTCCATACCTGAAACGGCAGTGCTGAGATCCTGAACAATCTCGTACCTGTAGTACATCCATACTTCATCCTCTCTGTGGAAGGCATTTTTGAGGAATCAAACAAGATAGTTTTCCCAGATGTTGAAGAAGGCTTTGATGGAATTATGGGGCAAAAAGTTCAAATAAGACTATCAAGTCAGGGGCTGCAGTTCAGCTTTTTAAATCCCAATTAATTAACTGGGTTTTCATTCTGGAATATTTTTTTGTATGTGAATACATTTGTTCATTACAGAGATAAAAGGTGGTGGTTTCCGTAGAGTAAATGGGGGAGAGCAGGATAGCGCACAGTTGTTGTCATCCATGTCTCTTCTACTGGACTGTGAGGAAACAAATAAGGTTTTGTTATTTACTATTAGGAAATTAAAGATAAGAAAAAAAAAAACATGTTTACACCAAGTGAATAATTTGTGTCCCAGTAAGACTGTCACATCTGATCCATTCTTACCATAAAAAACAAGTTTTGAAGAGACAAATGGGAAGCATGTGAGGTGCGAAAGTGAGTTCGCCACATGATTGAAAATGAGTAGGGCTAATTGTTTGCCACCTAGAAAATTATGAGCGAGGAGAAAGGAAGCTTTTCAAAATACATGCTCACATATCAGTGAGTCATTTTAACATACCCAGCTATCAAAAATTGTGACTTTCCATCACCAGTGACAAGCTCTGCCTTTCTCCCCCTCGGTTATTGTATGCTTCAGACAGGACTTAAAGACAGTTGGCATTCTTCCTAAATCTTTTGAGCCATGATTGATTGTATCCTCTCCTCAAGCTCGCCATATCTTGAAAACAATCCACCTTTTGTCTCATCTTTAGTTGCCACTGAGCAGATTGTTAAAGCTTACTTCCTTCTCGGTGACAGGTTCTTTAAAGCTCCTCAGCTGTCCCTGAATAACCTTTGACCTTTTGGTATGGTTCACAAGGTCTTGTGTTTTCCCCCCGCAATGGGACACTTCTACATCATAGCTAAAACACATTTTCAGCTTCGATAAATAATAATAAATAAAAAAATATATACATATATGTAAAACAAATAACTAATGGAGGGAAGGAAATGGGATGTGCTGGGAGAAGATACAAAATCATCACTTGGAACAGCTCCCGTTTGAAAATATTACAGTTCATTGGCAAATAGCAGTTATGTGGAGCTGCTGCAGTGTGTTTCCTGAATGTTTCCAAATGTTGTAATTTTAGAGCATAATCTCACAGTTTAAATAATCTTTTTGGAAATGTGTAACATCAAGTTAAATGAAAACGCTGAAAAATGAGCTGTTATTGTAGAGATGTGTGAGCTGAGGTTTTTATTTACTTTTCAAGTCTGGTAAGTATTTCTTCACACTGTTAACTTGTCATAATAGAAACAAACCTAGAAAAGGTGGGAAATAAGCATCAGTTCTGCTCCAGACCCAAATTCCATCTATTATGGAAGAATCAGTAAATCTACTCAGGCTTGAATTTCACTTATGACAACTGAAGCTCTGCTGCATTCATTGAAGAGTGCTGAGAGAGACAAATCATGCAGCCAAAGCCTGCTGATTCAGTTATTGATCTAGACTTGTATCTGTAAATGTTTTACCATGAGGAAAATGGGCACATTGCTGAGGGTTTGTTGATTTATTTAATGTCCATGTATTAAAGGTAGTTTTTTTTTCTAGGGGAAGAAAAAATGGTGGTCCTTGGAGAAATTGGAAAGAGGGGGGTATTGTATGCTATGCCGAAGACAGTAATGCCAATAACACCTGATGAGATATGCAGGAATAAGGACTTGGTGGTTGATAGTTGTCTATGGAGAACACAAAAGCATTCAAACAGCTGTCCTCTCTGTTAGGCCAAACTGATGGGAAACACAAAACACAACGTTTCCATCTTGTTTTGAGCTTTATCAAGAGAAATATGTGGATAAATTTCAAGAAGATGAAAGCTCTGATAGAAGGCTCACAAAGCCATCTGTTGCAACAAGTTGAGATCATATACTATACATTTATATATGCTTAAAATTGATAGCTCCCTGATAAAATAAGTTAGTTTAAGAATGCACTACTTTGGCTCTATGGTGACCTCCTTGGGTAAGGAAGGGAGCATCTGAAAGCACCTTCTTTAGCTGACTGTCTGCACAGATTTGGAGGCTGAGTTATGTGGAAGTATATCATGAATTATGTCTAATATGAAGTCTAAAATCTTTTTAAAAAATACATAAAATTCCTGCATATATGTGACGATTTAACTGGAAAAAAGTGTACGTTTTTGTCAGTCTTCTCACTAATGATGACATGACAAGACGGTTCACATCGCTAACACGTTTCTTTTTAAGCGTTGCGTTGTTTTGTGCTAGAAAAGTTGTATTTTAAAAATGCCTTGAAAGGCACTAAGTGAACACTTCTCCAAATATAGTCTCTCCTTGCGCACCATCTTGAAGGTGATGACAAATGACCCTGAGCTAATACGGAGAGCTCATTAAGGCTCCAGGGAGCTGCAGGATCAAAGTGGGGATGTGTGAGTGGGGGGGCGGGGCTGTAAGGTTAAGAGTCTGTGTCACTTCCTTGTGAGTTGATGAAAAGTATAGAACAGGGTTGCGTCTCTGTGGACAGCTATAGGTATGTGCATTTGTGCGTGTGTGTTTTCCGGGTTGGGCATAAAGTTTCTCAGAGCCTCTTCTTGTGAAAGCTGAATGGGACGAGTGTTGGACTTCCATGTAAGTAAAGGCTTGTAAAGCCAAGGCTTACACTATTTATGTGTATTTTTCTGTGGAAAACAATGTGCTAATTATGAATATAAAATAACTAAGGAAAAGTGATTTACAAAGAGCTAAACCTAAAAGATAATTATCTGCAATAATCAGCACTGATCATTGTCTCCTGCAGAAATTCTTGAAATTAATTCTGAATCTGTCTCTTTACATTACCCAGAAAACCCTGCATGCCCTTGGAAACCAAGTGTGGGTGTGGCCTGAAAAAGAAATATGGCGACCCATCCTTTGTTTCTGAGGTCCTGCAGAACTCCTCAGACTTTAAGAATCCTGTAATAACTAACGTTCAAGTGAAGCATTCAATTTATGAGGATATTTATCACGGCTGCTGCTTTTCCTTGCTTCTGATTTCACCTACTGTAAAGTTTGTAGCCATATAGTATCTCTTTTTCTCCACAGGGAACACACATGGTTGCAATAATTCAGCATCACTCGTCCAAACTACGGCTCTTTGCGTCACATCGCATGAAAGCATTTGAATAGGCTGTTGATAACGCATCTTGCATGCTCAGCTGGAGACAATTTTGTCTAAACTGACTGCTGTGGCTTTGTGCCGTTATCAGGAAGCAGCTTTCACATACACAGACTCAAATTTTTTTTTTTTGAGAATGCAGATGTGGGGAAACAGATATATTATCAAGTATTTTACCTGAACAACATAAACAGTTTTTCATACCCTGTTGTCTTTTAATAACTCTGGCCAAGTTGCTCCACGGGTGTCTTCCCCCTGCAGGATCAGCATAAGAGTACTGCTGAGTATGTTAAAATCGAAAACCTTCCCCCCCCCCAAAACCAGAGGCTTTGTTTCACGGCTTATTGAAAATGCATGTGCCATTAGATTAGCCTTTGCATGAATAGTTAGACAGCGGTACATTGAAGAAATAGGACATTGTTCCTTTAGCATTACCCCTTCAAAAGCTAAACAAATCTTAAAAAACATAATTAAAAGCATGTTATTTCATAATAGCATGTTAATAAAAAAAGATTATGAGTTTCATCAAGCTAATTTAAACAAACACTGTTGTCGCGTTCCATCAATCTAATAAAAACAAGCTGCCAAACGATCCGTTTTTTCTTTAAAGGGATGCCGTTTCCTGTTTTTTTCCCCCCAAACTGTTTCTCCACATTTTAAAATTTCCTGTTATTCAGAATAAACAAACTCAATGTACAGTGAGGGGCCACATTTAATCTTTTTAACAGATGGGGACAAGATACTAAATAATATTTCCTTTCCACCTTCTCTGACAGGAGATGTCTGTATCTGATGTCTGCATATCTCTGACAGCGTATCCCTTTTAAAAACAGTGTATCATGGACGAGACTTAGTGTTACCAAAAACAACATTGTAACATTTTACATTCATTGATTAGGATAAAGTCTATACAACTATCTTTGGATTGTTGGGGCAATACTGCACCCAGCCACATTTGGCACTTTCTCGTTTTCACACCATCTGCCATTTAACCGCATCTGACCGCCTATAGGTAGTGGCATAGGATAGTAAGGGTGGTATGAAAAATTATAGTGTTTTCAATAGAAAGCAGTTTAAACATTGGGGACTTCAATAAAACAGAAATACACACAAAAAAGGATTTCTGTATAGCAATACGTTTTACGAACAAGAAACTATTTAAAGTACTGTCATAAATTAAAATGTCTTCCTTTATTGCCCGATTATAACTAGTGCAGATGTTAGTGACATTTACCAGACCTGCCTGTTATAAATCTTCAGCCTACTATAAAAATAATACTTAGAGCAACATCTCATTGCCATGTGTCATAGATCATTCATATTAATATGGTTTCTTGTTACTTCTTCATGTATATTAGAAGATAAAGGAACATTTGTGTGGTGAAATTGCACCAGATTAGGAGGTTGGGAAAACCAAGTAAGAAGCAAGGTTAGATAAACACAGTAAGACTTTGAAAAGAGTTATAATGCCAGTAATTTTTTAAAATTTGATCTCAACTGAGGACTTTTAGTTGGTTAGTAGAAAGGACACTTAGAAGATCTCCTCAATTCCACTGACATGCCTTCTGTAGAGGAAGCAGAGTCTAGGGACAAAAGGAATGACTAAGCCATCACAGGAGGTGAGGTCACTGAGGTAGTTTGGCGGGGCCTCTACGGAGGATAGAATTCGTCCGGAGTAGCTCAAGGCTCTGGATGTTGTGGAGTTGTCACAGCAAACATACATATGCAACGTTCGTGGAAGTTGGGGAGATTATGCCTGGACTGAAAAACTTGGATGGTGGATCCCCTCTTCAAGAAGGGGATCTGGATGGTGTGCCTCACGTTTAGGGGGATCGTACTCCTCAGCCTCCCCTGGCAAGGTCTTAGTTCATCTCTCTTGGGGTGCCCTGTGGGTGAAGAGTGTTAGGTTCGGTGGTCTCAGGATTGTGTCTCTGCTTTTTGGCTTCGATGAGCGATGACCTCCAGCTTGCACTTGAGCAGTTTGTGTTTGAGCA
Organism: Benitochromis conjunctus; assembly: GCA_015052645.1. NCBI lineage: Eukaryota > Metazoa > Chordata > Actinopteri > Cichliformes > Cichlidae > Benitochromis > Benitochromis conjunctus. The sequence goes on from VOQK01018250.1 coordinate 34,823, forward strand.
ACAGGGATGAGACTTTCTCCAGTTTTTTCATTGTGCTTCATGAGTGTACTGATCCTTAAATCCTGTCAGTAGACTTCAGTTCAATTTTATTTGTATTGCACTAAATCACAACAACAGTTTCCTCGAGATGCTTTGTATTGTAAGGTAAAGACCCCATAATAATAGGAAGAAAAAAAGAAAAAGAAACAAACAAAAACCCTACAAAGAGTTTATGATGCAGTGAGGCCAAAACTCATTTGCTCTCACTGAATTAAGCTGCCATGTTTTGTTGACTGTGAATTAACTTAGTGAACTTAGCCTTCAACCTTCTTCTTTCAGATGTTAATGAATGTGAAGTGGATGAAGGCGGCTGTCAGGGGTACTGTTGCAACACCATTGGCAGCTACTACTGCAAGTGTCCTGAAGGCAGTAGGCTGGGGCCAGATGGCAAGGCCTGTAATGGTAAGGTGGACAAGAAATAGCTGGCGTACAAATACTGACTCTCTGCCCAACTGGGGTTAACCTTATTGTTATTAATATAATATAATATAATATAATATAATACATTGTGCCTTAAAGCTACCCTGTGAATTTGTTATCATTTAGTAGTGCTATGACTGTGTTTTTAAGCTTTCTCTCCAACCGAGTTCATGTAATTCAGTACTAATGACTCCTGAGTGTCATGTCTATGTGTTCCAGCTTGTGTAATCCCATAGCATGATGGCCCCAAGCTGATTAATTATGACATCATTATATAGCTTTTTCCACAGAAACCCATAAATGCGATCATCTTCTCTTCCAACATTTTATAGCAGTCCACTTTCCTGCTTCAATTTAAATTTAGTTTGAAATCATAAATGAACTGAGTAATTAGTTACGGGAACTACAATGAAGGCATTTTTGCATGGGCTTACTTTGGCTGCTTGTCTGCCTGTGGTCAGCAATGCAACTCCCCATTTGAAGCAGTTGAAGATTAGGCACCAAACCTGCTTGGTTAGGAAAAAAATATTTGTTCCTTTTTAAAAAAAATGTTAAAACAGGCATTTTTACAACATTTATTCCATTTTAGAAAGCCAGAAACCAGTGAAGACCTTTCATATGTGCTCTTTTTCCCGAAGCTGTAGAGCTGCATCAAAGCATCATACACACCTAGTCATCTGCAGTGATGCTCCTGCAACCACAATAATTATGACGTTGTAGGAAAACACTGGCGTGATCCAAAGTATCTGTCCATCTCCTTCTCCTTTTTAATCCTTTCTTAATTTCTTGATTAGACGCTTGATTAGAAGCTTAACTGCAGTTGTTTCGTTATGCAGATGATGTACTCAATCTACTGTATAGGTAGACACATGCCATCATTCACATGAGCCTGCGGCACTGTGTTCCATCAGCAATAGCTCACAAAAAATGGTCACTGTACATTTAATCCAGGCTTTTATTTTACCATTCATCGCATACTTTTTGGGCTTTTTAAAGTCAGAGAGAAAAATGCTATCTTTATAAACTTTTACATGGTGACACACTTTGACTAAAAACATTGGGGCCATCTATAAATGAACGTGAGCTTTTCATTTGTTCACATTGATCCATGTGAGGTGATTCTGTGGCCATTGCATTTTCTCCACAAGTATTTATTGAATCTGCTACATTTAAATGATCTGGCCTTTGTAGACCTACACATGCGTCTGTTCACACGGGCAGTGTTGATATATTATAAGAAGCATGCGCTCTCAGTCTCCTCTGAAAGACATATGCTTAGTTAGCGGTGCGCCCATTTGTTCCTAAAAGCTACAGGTGTGAACAAATGCTCCTGACCTTTGAACTTTAGACAGGATAGTGTCACTCTAACATTTTTTTCTTGCCTAAGGACACTTCGACATGCATGTTGGAGGAGCCAGGGATAGAACTACTGGCCTTTACAATTGGCGACCCGTTCTATCTCCTGAACCACAGTTGCCCCAGTTGTTCACTACATGTGGTTAAATTACTGGCAGAAAACCCGTGGCAGAAAAGAA
>VOQK01018252.1:2390-26375 GCA_015052645.1 Benitochromis conjunctus
TGTGAAATGTCTTGCAAATTAAATTGAATTATACTCATTGTTTATTATTGAAAGGCTGTATGAAAATACTGCACAGTTTAGTGCCGTTTAGCGCAGGCTAAACTGGTTAGTTTGCAGTTTTTGGGTGAAGTGTACAGTAATGTACTGTGCTGTGCTGGGACAAGCTGTGGTGTTCATTGTTAATGTAAGGTTACAACAAGTGTAGCAGACATCAATTTAAGATGATTAAATTCACTCAACAAATCTTTGATACTAGATTTATAGCATTTTAGCATCTGCTTACATCTTGCTAAATTCAGTTAGCTAAACCCACAAAAGGCTGTGACTCTCAGAGTAGCAGCACATTCCAGCTGATTACACACAAAGAAGAAAAAAAAAGCTCTTGTCGCGCACAATGAAAATGATTGTGACTTATTTCTAAGTGATTATTTTCCCCACGCAGCACCACTATAGCCAATCTTGGGGTTTCCCCACCTGGTAAATCCCACCAGTGGGTTAGCACCAACTGCTCCTTCCACGACTTTAACTGAAAGTAACTGGTGTAAAAATCACACTCTCATCTTCGCAGCCACTGTGGTGTTGTCTTAGCTTAAGAGAAACTTCAGCATTGGAGGCATAGAACAAGATGTTTTGAGTTAAACACACTACATTCCTACTGAAACATATCACTTGCTCCCAGAATACAATAAAAAATCTAAACATGAATCAGAAGAATACTGAACTTCCCTATCTTTAGTATAGCAGCCAGGAGACATGGTGTCTATGTGTGTGTGTGGGGAGGGGGTAGCTCAGTTAAAACTAACCCACAGTTTAACTGACTGACTCACAAGTTCAATAAAAGCAATGGACAAACAATGGAAATATAGCTAAAGGGAATAGAAAATGATAAAACAGAAAAGTAATGATCATTTCTCACAATAATAAATTGAAGTGGCTGGTTGTTTGTATGGCTAACAGTTCAAACTGATCGTTAGCATTATGGATAAACATAACTAAAACATAGATTTATTATTTTCTGTCGCTGTTGGTGTTTTTGTGTCTTTTTGTGCACATATGTGTTTTTTAGATAACTGTTTAAATAAAGATTTGAATTGTAGCTACTTTTTAAAGTGGCGAATAAAGGGTTGAAATAGCAATCAAATAGTATAAATGTTTCACGTTAATGTTATAATTACAAGTAAATGCCAATTCTTCTTTTTCTTTTTTTTTCTTTTCAAGTAAATGTCAATTCTGAGTAGTTCAGGTCTGGCTTAAAAACAAATTCAAGAAAATAAAATAAAATAATATATATATATATGTAGAGAGAGAGAGAGAGAGAGAGAGAGACAATGCATTAATAACTATTAAATGTATTAATGAGTTTATGGAGAGTAAGGGGGCAAGAGACATGCTGAAAAGCCAGTCGCAGTGAGATTACACACGTCATCTGTCACACACTTTCATATTAAACATGTACATTCTTTGATGTTTCAACACAACATCAGCTGTGTTCTTAACACCCTCTGCTTCACGTCCTCCATGCTAATGTGCAAACTTCACACACACACACACACAAAAGGTACACACTCCAGCTCTCTTAAGGACTTAATATGTCACACAGGACTCTCCTGGGAACACAAACATGGACTTAAGCTGTTGAAGTAAGTGGTTTAGGACAAAAGGAGAGTAAACAGAAAGCAGAAGAAGCATGCTGAAGGTCTACCAATAGTGGCTTTCTCTAGTTTGTCCCACACTGGGATCAAGAAACTGTGCAGTCACCCTGGTAAAGTCCTTGCTTTAAAAGACATTATCTGATATATGGCAGTGATTATTTCAGCTGTTGGTTGTTCATATTAAATTGTTGGGTTTTTTTTTTTTATTTATCAAAATGAACAAATCTCTTCTGAAAATAAGTTTTATACATTTTTCATTTTTCTATAATCTTTGTAAATGTTCAAATTATTTATAGGTCCAAAATCATTTTGAGTCTGGGGTAAAAACCCAAAACCCAAAAAATAACTGTATGTATCCTTTAATTGTGTAGGTTTTTACAACATTGGTTGCTTAAGAGCATGTAATCACGATGACCATCGTGCACCAAAGCTCCTTCTGTCATCTCATATGAGGCTAAATGGGAAGGGAACGTGACCTGGTGGCTCATCACCATGCTAAGTGTTTACAAATTGTTCTGGGTCTGCGTGTGGGGGGTTGCAGGGAGGCAGCAAGCGGTCAGAATGGGCTGCCATGCGAAGGCTGTTGATCTCTGCATGACACGCCAACCTTATGGTGTTGCACATGGCCGTCCATTAATAAACAAATGAGGGGCTCACTCTGGAGGTCAGAGGAGCTCAGCTGGCCCATTTGCCACAGATCTCTCTCGGCTCACTGGGATCCAAAATGGCCACCCGCCGTGTCTGCCTGTCAGACGGCTGCTAACCTTGTCTTTGGTGACGGGCAGGAGGGCAGGAGAGGGGAAGGAGGGGGCGCGTTAGGGTGGAGACACACAAAGGGGGGGCTGAGTTGCCACTGCCCCTCCCTTCGGCTGATTAGTGTGAGTGACAAAGTGGTGCAGAGAGTCCACTTGGGCCTTCATAATAAATCTATCAGGGAGTAATAGAATTCCATCAATCCTTGCTCCTCACTCTTTCTGCCCTCCCTCCTGCTCCCCAACCCTTAGAGGGGGGTCACCATGTCTGTGTGGCGGCGGTGGGAGTGTGAGGAGGGAGGGGAGGGGGCTACAATCCTCTGGGATTGTACAACTGTTATTATTCAATTACGCTCCCTTTTCTTCTCAGTTAAAAGACCATGATATCATTATCACTTAATGAATATATATAATTGGATCTTGGCCGCCGCTTCCCTCTGGTCTGATGAATACTACTCACTATTCATTCAGCCCCTGCGTATCCTCCTCAACTCTGCCTCCATTACAGCAGTCTGTGGAGCTGTAGATGATGATGGTGATAATCATCATCATCATCATGCTGTCAACAGAGGCAAATTGAAATTATCTGTGTGTTCTTTGAATGTTTAAATGATTAAATGAAAAGTGTATTTAAAAATAATAATAATTTGGGAGTTTCTGGACAAGCAGTGTTTTTTTTTTCATTGTTTCGGTCAAAGTGGAAATATAGGTCAGATGTGGAAATGACATCGCAAGTGATCTGGTAAAACTGAGAAAGAGAGTAGACAGACTTTTTTTTTCCACTCTGGGTGTTCCCAAATTAATTTTAACTTAATGAACAAGGATTTCATTGCTGAAGCGATACCTGTATTCAACATGCAATTATTGCAATTTCCATGTTTTGTTTAATAACCCTGTGACAATTTCCTGTGCAATCGTTTGCAGAAACTCATTAAGTCTGCAGAAAGTATCTGAATTTCATCACCACGATTGCCACACGTGAAGAAAATGTTTGGGAAAAATTCTTGCAACATTAACACAGTATAGATGGAGGGTGGGGGCATTTCTACAAATGCTACAGGATCCCCTCTATTTAAATGTGACTCCTTGTTGGCGTGAGTGCGGAAAACTCCCAGAGGACATTAAGGGAAGAGGCGAAAAACCTTGATAGCCACAGTCGTGACAGTCATGGCCATCAATACCCTCTCAATCTGCTGGAAAACAGTGAAAGAAAGGGGGGTAAAGATGGTGACGAGAAACACTAAAAACATTGATTTAGCATTTGTCCACTTCATTTAAAGTGAGACAAAGGGGGCGACAAGGACCAGAGGGGTCTTTGAAGAGGCGAGATCAGGGAGTGTTTAGCCTCCTCCCATTCAGATGTCACCCTCTTGTTGGAAACCAAAAGCAACCGTCCCTCCCCTCCACATTGTTGAGGGTAAATGTGGCATAGCAGGGGCTGAGCATGTCTGTATAAATCAGACATGGAGATTGTGTGAAGCGATGGGAGCGTGTGCATGTGTGTGTGCGCGCTTATGAGGAGGCCGGCACATTCATGGATGCGTACACCGTCATTAATCCTGCTTAAAGAAGACAGTGTTGGCAGAGTGGCAGCACCCCAATCCAGCTGCTCCCCCCGCAGAGACACATCAGACACCCTATATGACCCCCACCCGAGCACGCTCCCTCCCATATTCCTGCTAGTCACTCGCTCATTCAACCCACCTCCTCACCCCTCCGTAACCATCAGTTCAGCCTTCTCCACCTTTGCTCGCAGCCTTAATTTTCCATCACCCCCCACCACCCCCTCGCACCACCTAAAACCCAAAACCCCACTCTCACTCACTCACCCATCCTTGCCATACATCACTCCAAATTAAATTTACATTAGGCCCTCCTCTATCAAAGAAGCCAAAAGAGAAGCAGAGAAGGAATGAGATCGAGGGGCTGACATCATTACCCGGCAGCAGAGCACATGACCGTCATCTATTAAACCCTTTTATACACATGTCGCAGGATTTTACCAAAGTTCATGCATACCTAAGTGCAAGTTTACGTTAAAAATTAAACGCTCTTTTAGGAGGACAAAGGAGTTTCTGAACTGTTGACTTTGAGAGGGGCTTTATAACCTCTAACCATGGATGTCTAGCATTGCTATAGACAGCCCCTTCCCTTCTTCTCTTCGCTCACTTTTTTCTTCTTCCTATGGCTGCTGCCTTTTCCTCCAGTGGTTAGGCGGCAATGAGTCGACTGTCCGTATATTAGCAAGAATGTTTCTCCTGACGTTAAATATCAGCTCTGCACTCAGTCAGCTCATGGCTACCACGATGCAGGCTTCAGTCAGTTCAACGTCCCTCTGGTGTGTCATGCTCCTCTTTCATATGATAGTGTTTTTGTTCCATTCTTTGAGGATATTCTCTCGTCAGTGTGTTTAAAAAACCTCTGAATTGTCATGAGAATGCTCAGACTTTTGGTCATACAAGTAAACTACCAAAAGACCTTTTTAGTTGTACTGAATTTCTCAGCATATAACTGAAGGTCCATAAGATTGTTTTCATGTTAAAAGAAGAAAAAGTCCATAGCTGGAAGGTTGTTCTTTCTGAACTTTTGAGGCAGGGTATATTTATAGGTATGTCAGCTATGCTAGTTTGCTAGCTATGCCTCCTTGTTTAGTTTATAAAGAAAAACATGCGACTGAAAACTGTTTTCTCTTGTTTTCCTTCATTTCGCTGCTTTGCTGCTTCATACAATGCCCTGCAGATGTTCACTTTTCTGGACAAATATTAGACGAGTTATATGTTCTCATCTCTAAGACTCTGCTTTACTCACTTTGTGTGTGGCTACAACTTGGCAGATTGTTGGTTCACAAACTCCAGCTCCTCCAGTCCACATGTCAGAGTGACTCTGGGTAAGACCCTGAAATCAAAGCATCACAGTATGAGCATGTATGTGTGTGGTATAAAAATTAGACACGCACATTCATATCATGAAATGGCATTATAAGCTATAGCATACACAAAGTCTGTGCAACTTAAAGGTAAAGGTAGGGACAATTCATTGCGTGAATTGTTGACACCATATGTACTACACCCTCCAAGCACCGCAACTTTTCTACAGCTCAAGGAGGCCTTTTTCAACCAGTAGTCAGAACAACTCCTGTTGTGTGTACATGTGAAAAAGGGACAGTGTCCTGTGTGTACAGCCATAGCTGAAACCCCAGCCCTCCAGAGAAAACGATATCCAGGATAACTTAAGATGGCAAACTACAATGAGACCACAAAATTTCATCAGATTTTTTTTATCACTTTTCAATTCAATTCAATAAAACTTTATTTATATAGCACCAATTCACCAACAACAATTACCTCAAACAATTTATACTGTAGGGCAAAGACCCTACAGTGTTAGAGAAAAACCCTAACAATCAAGTGACTGCATCATTTAGCTGCTGCTTTGTAAAACAAGTGAAGGCCCCCTTTGTCTAACATTTGTCATTCTTTAGACCGTTTTGGAAACGAAGTAACCTTCAGTTCTGTGGTAACCATGAAGACATTTGTTTTGTTGTGTGTAAATATGGCTAATGTTCTGGGTTTCAGTCCTGCTGCAACATAGCAACAATAGTTTCTCACATCATGTCATTAACTGACTACGCAAAACAGCAAAATGACACATCTTTACAATTTTACAGCTAAAACCAAAGTTCTCACACAATAAACACAAGAAGCAACCCCACAAGAAGACCTTTGGGTGCACGGTGGTATTTTGTCATGTTAACACTTAAACAGTTGTAATTCATTACGATGCTGCATAACAACATGAGTAGTTTTTCATTACCTGGTGATGTGGCCCTGTCACATGTTCGTGCGCTGCTTTGTATGAGGTGTGTAATGTAATTTCCCGTTGTCTGTCATGTCATGTCCTATTGTGTCAGACTGGGTTGCACTTTGTCGCGCTGCATTACACTACAGCATGTCGTGTTGTGCTCTCTCATCTCAGTCTATATCGGTGATGCATTAGGACAGAGTGTTACCTCCCCTCACCGTTGGGGATATATTTGCATTGGAGCGTCTGAAAGCAGCTGGAGTGAACCAGCTCAGTAAAGGCACCTGAGTGCTGAGCGCTTACTCTTTAATTGCTTCATTATCGTCTGTGCTAATCCCTCTCCAATTTCGACACTCTCATTTTCCACACTAATTTGTCCCGGTCCCTCTCCAGCTCTCTGCTCTCACAGTCCGCGGCGCTATGGCACCTATTTGCTTTCCAAGGCAATGATAACAATTAATGCAGCAGTTGGCGGCGCTTGTTTCATATAAACCTGTTTTAGCCGACTGAACAAGAGGTTGCTGATAAACAGACTCTGGAGCCAAGGCGCAGAGCTTCACAGCACCATTTGTTTCTCTAATTATGCTTTAATTACAACTGTGTATGCTAATACACTAAACATTTGCATAGAACATTCACACAACTTTCTGCTTTCTGTTCGGGAGCGAGCGCTGCAGAAGCAAGGAGCGAGCAAAAGTACCGGCGCTTATTGAAAGAGGCCCGCACTGTGTTAAATTACGTATGGGAATTGTTTGGAATAAAAAACAGTGCCACAGTTCTCTCTGACAAACTGTTTATCTTATATTGTTAGGTAAGAGCAAACAAAGTGGGACTGATTACAAAATTAGGTGTCAATTTACTCCTTAACCGGAAAACACTGTATTACATTTTGCAGTAATAAAAACAATTTTAAAACGCTCTTGACAAATGTGTGTGATGGTGTTTTCACAAATGATTCTCCCTGCATTAAAACGTTGCTGCAGCAGGATGACACTAGCCTGCGTCTTAAAAAACAAACACATAATTGTAATTTCTTGGATGGTGTCACGTTTTAAAGCAGTAATTAACCCTTTAGCGTCATTCTGCAACATGCAGCTAAAGTCTGTTTGTCAGAAATAGCTGCTGTCAGTCAGGTGTTCTCTGCTGCCTTTATGTGATCACAATCAATATGCAGAGAATAAAACAGAAAACATACCAATATGACAGCTTAAGTCATATTTATGCAGGCAGCCTATATTTATGCCCTACAACGTTTTGAGACTGTTTCAACAGCCTTGCCACTGAGGCTATGCTTCATGCTACTCATATAAAGGGCAAAACATGCGTAAAACACACAAAACTTGCTGGTATTGATGTGATATTTACCATGAATCAAGAATAAATTAACAACATACAACTTATCATTGTCCTTAAGAACACTTTTGACCAGTTCCAGTTAATGTTTTCAACACTATTGTTCTACAAGCAGACGCAGAACGGAGAGGTGACAGAGTTAGTTTCTGAGAACGATGTTTCTGATCATTCTGTTAGGTGCTTTTTGTCACACTCGATATAAATGGTGCTTGAATCGAACAATGGCGTGATGCAGTCTGGGAGCAGATGCTAAAAGTCTCATGGCACCATTTGGACGAGCATCACAAACAAGTGCATATTCTCTCGGTAGCACAAGAAAATGATAAAGGGATATAAACTCTGAATCTGACAGTAACAACTCATCTGAATTAAGGAGTTGGCTAACAAGGTATGTTTCTTTATTTGGGATAAAAAGTGACTTATTTTTATATTTGTTATCAGTGTTGTATAATATTTATGATATAGGGTGATAAATTGTGTTTGTAGAAATGTTATTAGCTTAATATATCTGTTTGTGAAAGAGAGATAACGAGACAGATAAACTTGTAAACTTAGATAAACTGAAGCTACATCTTATTAAAGCAAAAAGGGAAAGACATGAAGAAGTATAGCATCCCAAACAGAACCTGTTTTTTTTTAGGAGATTTTAAACGTATTTTATTTTAAAAGTGATATTAACCCTTTCATGCATGAACTATGACAACCTCAATCAGGATTTTTATTCATCTTTAGGCATGAAAGAAAGATTTCTGAACTTCATTTTTTAAAATATGTTCTTTTTCAAATAGTTTGTTACATGTCCACTTAGGTGGACAACATATGTTTTGACTTATGAATTTGGTATGGAGTGACACATCAGTGTCCTGTGTAGTTGTTTATGTGCAAGTATACCATCAACACTGACACAAATACAAGAAAACAGCCTTTGAATAGCTGTCCACTGTAGTTACCACTATGTGTGAAAGGGTTAAGAGTTTCTTACTAGTGTTGGGCAACAATGGAAAAAAAAAAGTTCAGTGTAGATGGGAGGACTTGATATTTTTAACATGGTGTTAATGTCATGAGAGGCTCCAGGGAGTCGTTGTTAACCCATTCACCTTACATTGTAAAGATTCCCAGTTCACTTCTGTAAGAAGACACAAACCCAGTCTCAGATGGTCACAAGCCTGGATAGCAGAAGGGTCACCTCCGGAGGAGCTTAAAACCTGTGCCAAAATCAAAGTGCGGATCCATCCACTGCGTTGACCCCTTAGGCGATAAGGGAGCAGCTGACAGTTAATGTCCTGAAAGGAAATAATTCAGTCCAAACCGTGATACTTTCCTGAACCCATAGCCGAGAAACTTGAAGACTATACCACAAACAACATGCCTAAAACTAACGAGAGACTGAAAAACAAAAAGACAAAAACAATCTCGGTTGCCACTATTCAACATCTGTAATGCTTTGGTAATGAATGTAGTCAAACTTTAATCATTTCAAAATAATGCTTAAAGTGTTGGCTGGCTCTAGTTTTCATCAGACATAAAGTTCTTCACTGAAGCTCAAAATGACTAAAATGCATTCTGAAGGGGCTATGTCCCAATTTTCAGACATAGTTTCTAAACATTCATCCAGTTTTGATGAAATCAGGTTTGTATTGGAATTGAATCAAATATGAAATACGGTTGCCAAAATTCAAATCTCATTATCTCTATTTGACCTTCTGACCATCGCCCTGACTTTTGTGGTCAGTAGTAGGAAATCTACCCCACTGCTAAGTAAAATTACATGTTTATTAAAGAATATTAAAATATCCCACAGTTAATACTTCTCATTTTCTTTCAAAATATGCAACTGAAAATACCGTGGATTTATACTTGTAAAATACATGACCTTTGTGTGTCCTCTAATGTTGCCCTACATTATTAAATAATTAAAGAGCTTTGGTTGTGGAGACAAACGTGTTGCCCAGCCGTGAAACAACATATCAACAAGCCATTATTGAATTTCTCAAAATAAGTCTTGTGTACGTAGAACTAGGAGCTCTGGAGACGTCACACAATTCTCAGCAGGTTGAATTTTTTTCATCAGTGTTAAATTAGCACCAAATGTTAAATCTATCAGCTGATGATGTTCATAGGATATGACTGGAAGATCTGGAAGACTGGCTAAATTCATCTTAAAGAGAGATTATTTTATCAACCAGTGTTCTATTCTATTCTATTCTATTCCTCTGACTGTATCACTGCTACTCTCTGCTCGAGCCAGGCATTCAGCTAAACACCTAACTTAACTACATCATCATTAACATACAAATGACCTGCAGTTATCCTGTTATTAGGCCCCCCAAATGCCACCAAATGCTAAGAAACCCCCATTTACAGATAAGTAACCCAGCCAGCCCTGTTAAGTAATTCCTCGCCTTGCCATTTTGGCTAAAATCGAGGCATTTAATTGGTCGTTAAGAGGTATGCCTCTCACTGTTAAGGTTAGTGGTAGAGGGGAGGATAATGATAGTAGTAGATGATTGAAAAAGTAGACTACACACTGACAAGAAACACACAAATTCAGTGACTGTATAGCAGTAAATACAACACATATCCCATTCACGGCACGGCGGTTGTTCACTATAGGATGATCTCATAGTCAGACACTGACTCAGTCCACCATCAACAACACAGTCAAGTGACTGTTTCTGTCACTGTTTCTCAGAAGAACATGCTAGGCTTTCAATACAGCTCACACCTTCTGAGGAATTTGAGATGATTTATCCCCATTCATCCCAACATTTTCAATTTTTAACAGGAACGGTAAACTTTATATTCCACATTTTAATAATTTTAGCTATAAACTTCAAAAAAAATTTCGATTCATGGCAGACATTATCAGTCATTTTGATTGACTGACCAAACAATCACATCCAGGTCCATTTATTAGCTTTCATTCAGGCATTTCGCACGATTCTCCCAAACTGATGGTGGTTTTTTCAACATTCATGTTCAAAACCTGAGGGCCCAAAGACCTTTGTCGGTATTTGCTTAAATTGCGGATTCAACGTTATTTTCTTTACTTTTTAAAGAGCCCACAGAAAAACCATGTTCTTGAATTTGCAGGATTACTTTTTATGCAACAATAGCCTCTTGTCTCTGTGGTAGCGCCATGTTTAGTGTAAGAATTAACAATGTTTAGTATTTGTTTGTTGGTTATTTCCTGTTTTACTTTGATAGTGTTTACTTCCTGTCTGTCTGACTATCTTCCCCTGTGTTGAGTACGTGTACCTGTGTTTCCTCCCCCTCCTGTTTCTGATCCCCAGCTAGAGTAAATCCAGTCCTGTCCTCCTCTTCTTCTTTGTCAGTTTGTCTGTGATAGCTCCCTCCTCTGCTGCCTCATTTTTGGGTTTATGTTGGCATTTGGGGACACATTTCTTGAACTTGCCATGACAGAAATATCATGTATTGTGGATAAAACCTGCAGATCATCTACTTCCTTGTGGGATGAGTAGTTTCCATTACATATTAAAAATTAATAACAGCATTTTAATTAGTGCAGAACATTTTAAGGATTTAATAATGTAAGAAGTTAAAAGCTACAATACCACAGTAGCTATCTTCAAGGTGTTTTGTTTCTCAGTTCTAAAGTTTGTGTACTTTCAATAAATGTGAAATTATGAGTCTTACTCAAAATAGTCTAAAACAGAGAAATCTTCATAAGGACCCTAAAAGGTATGTCTGAATATTTTTCTTTTCTTCTTAGCGCACAACAGTCAGATCGATATATGTTTGGTGACCTAACCTCTCTGCCTGTCCAAGCAGCAAATCTAAAAGCTATGAAGCAGCTCATCTGGACCGAAGTGTAACCTCTGACCTTGAGTGCGGCAAAGGCATCTTCAGTCCACAGTGCCCAGAGCTCCTGAGCAGTAAACACTAACTGGAAGTTGTTGCACTTGTCACAAGGTTGCTGGGAGCTGACGCCTACCGCTTTTCTCTGTTGTTCTTTGCCTTTTGCAGTGGTAGAGTGCAAACACAGTGTGTATGTTGCTGGAGGCTGGAACTTGCAGGACATTTAGGAATTTCAGTAGATTTTTTTTTCTCTTTTTTTGGCAAATTATCAAGAAGCAGACTTTCAGCTTAATTGCTGAAGTGTTAGCTTTTTAGCTCGAAGTATATCAGACTTGTGGATTTGCAACAGCAGTCAAACACTGGATATTCAACAAATCAAATGAGGATAAATGACGCAGATCATTCATGCATAAGTCACTCAATCAGAATCAGAATACTTTATTAATCCCTAAGGAAACTAAGTAATTCATGCACTCATGAATAAAGCAAGTAGTATAGAAATAGACTTGGTCAGACATACATTGAGGGAACCTTAACCTAATCAAGGGGAATAATGTCATCACCCTGAAATGAAACTGTAAATATTTTCTCTGCAGCATGATGCTGTAGGAGTACAGCAAGCATTTAAGCAGGTCTTCTATTTTGGCTTCATCTCTCGGCTCTGTCATCAAAATTGAGATAGCAATACTGAGGAGGAAGAGAGAATCAACAGTGAAAACAGAACAAATAATATTTCCCTCTCACATCATCTATCTGACAGAAGGCAGCAAAAGAAAAAGAAGAAAAGGGAGAGAAAATAGGAGAAATCTCGGTCTGCCCGCCAATCTTTCATTCACTCTGCTCTCATCCATCTTGGATGCGCCTCTTAATTTGGTCCTGCCACAGACTGGGCAACAGAGACCTTCAGCCATTGGAAACAAATGGTCTGGCCAGGGAGGGGCAACAACTCACAGCCAGCACTGCAAAAATACTCAGCTGCTGGGGTTTGCTTTGCATTATAGGAGTGGATTTGAAACCTGTTAGTATCCCTGTTTTTAGAAGTCCATCTGCTAATCCATGACTGGGACTACAAGACTTGCAATTCAAAAAAAGATTAGCTCGCCACCCAAGTGCGCTTTGGGATCATATAATTGTCAATAGTTGGCCCAGGCTTACACTGATATGCTTTAAATCACAGAAATCACTATTATGACTGAGATAAACAAACTGTGTTGCAGGTGGCAACTGCCAGTTTTGAAAGATAAATTAAAAGTTGTGACTAGCATATGCGCTAAGATAGCTAGCATTCAGAGACAGGCTACTGAATCAACCTATTACCTTTTCCAGTTGACCTGTTGAGAGTCTCATGTAGGTACCTGATGCCAATAAACTTTCTAGTACAAATAAATACAGGACTTACCTGCCCAGCGACTGTGGATGGAAATTAGCTAGCAGCTAAATCGGGTGCAATGCGTTAAGATTAAGAAAGCAGTTAATTCAAAATCTGAGCAGAACATGATAAAGATTTCCAACACCTGCATCATGGCAAACATACAGGCAAGGCCATCAAATACATTCTTTAAGGCAGAAGTAAAAGTCTTCTCACGGTAAATATTGTAGGATGTGTATGTACCCCATCGCCCCCCTTAACATTCGGCAAACATTCGAAATGAAACTTTTTATCTTCATCTTCCCTCTGCAAATGTGACGTTATGTTCTCCATTTTCATTTGTTTCACAAGTCATATTCAACGTACACTGCCCATACGTAACTCAACAGTATATGTGGCAGAAATCACTGCTAAATGTGAAATAATGAATTTGAAAAAGCGCAGCTGCCCTGGTCATCAATACCAGACACTTCAAACTAGTGGAATTATGAAAATGAAATGATTTAACACATAAAGTAGGATACACACTATAAACTGACCACTGAGAGAAACTGTGAAACATTCATGCGTTCACATGACCCAGACAAATTTATAAACATAACTTTACGTGTCTTATGTGTAAAGCAAGATGTTCATGTGTAGAACATCTTTTAGACTTCTGTGACCAACTACTGACTTTTCCCTTAGTGGCAGAGGACCTCGGGTTGGAGCAGCAACAGAAATCTTTGGATGGCAGCTTGAACTGTCAAATATAGTTCAAGTAAATCATTTGAATTTATGATTAAAATGAAAGGAGGATTCAATGTGGTAAACCTCACATATTTTGGCAGATGACACAGGCTGACAGACAAAAAGAAGAGAGGAGAAAAGGCTTCAGTCAAGTCTTTTTCCAGTAACTTCAGTGTATTGTAGTGAACAGCAGAGTAGCCACACGGTGACATTTGTGACTCTATCGATGTCAGCCTAATTTTACTGTGAAACCAGAAGCCCCGTGTCATCCTCATGTGAGAGTTGAGTAAGACGCCTAGAATACACTGGGGAGATGATACCACGCACACACACAACGCACACACGCACATGCACACGCATGCAAAAAGGAAAATGAAAAAAAAAACACTGTAATTTGTTCGTGTAAAAGGAACGATAACTACATGATCTGTACAAACACACACAGTGACAGGTATTTATAAATGGTGGTGTGGATGATGGCATACACCCGACAGACCCAAGCAGAGGCTGAACTTGGTGACTCTGAGGGATCATGGGGCAGATGCCAACTGAATGGACTGTGTTGGTGTGACTAGTGGGAGGACATATGAGTCCCCAGTGGATAGTACAAGAGAACAGGGCATTGACACAAGGTGGCAGATAGTTACTGGTCTCCAGCTCAAACTCTGTTCTGTAAAAGTTTTGCTCAAATAAGGTATCCTCTAAAAAAAAAAGTCACTCTCAGTATTTTTGATGGGACTATAGCAGCTTAGAGAAATGTACAAAATGTGCTTCATTGGTCCACTGTTCAAAAATCTATACAACTAGTTGCCTGTAAAATTTGACACACACTACCAAAAAAAACACTCACTGGCCACTTTATTTGGTACACAATGCTAATAGTGGCTTGGGTCCCTTTTGCCTTGAGAACTGGTTTAATTCTTCGTGGCTCAAATTCAACAAAGTGCTGGAAACATTCCTCAGAGATTCTGGTTCATATTGACATGATGGCATCACACGGTTGCTGCAGATTTGCCGGCTACACAAAGACAATGCAAATCTCCCGTTCCACCACATCCCAATGGTGCTCTATTGGATTGAGATCTGGTGGCTGTTGAGGTCAGGTCATTTGAGTACAGTGGACTCATTGTCATGTTCAAACAATTATTGTGAGATGGTTTGAGTTTTGAAGCACAGTGTGCCCATAAAAATATAGACATAGTCAACAGCAATATTTAGGTAGGCTGTGGTGTTTAACTGATGCTCAGTTGGTGCTAAGGGACCAAAACGGTGCCAATAAAACATCTTCCTCACCATTACACCACCAGGAGCAGTAGCCTAAACAAGGTACAATGAACCCATGTTTGCCACCACATTCTGATTCTACCATCCAAATGTCACAGCAGAAGCTGAAACTCATCGGGAGCAGGCAATGACTTTCCCATCTTCCACTGTCCAGTTTTGGTGAGCCACAGGTATGAACTGTAGCCTCTGTTTCCTATGCTCTGCTGCTAAAGAACATCTTCTTTAAGTTTTTACCTGAACACTCAAATGGAAGCTAAAGATGTGGTTGCCATATTAAGTAAGATTGCGAGAGTGTGATAAGAAGAAAGCAGGTAGACCGTGTATGCTCCTTGGTTCCTGTCAGACATCCACACAGCTGGTCTATCAACGCTTGAAGGCAGTTTAGCCAGGAATTAGACATAGACAGCTAATCTCACAATGTGAGTATGTAACACACACTATTAATTAGCAGTTTGTTGTGGGTAGGTTTCTTATCTCTTTACTGATAAATTTAGCAGCTGGTCTGTAAATTCTGGTCTGGAAAAGACTTCATTAGATTTAATTTAACTTAAAATGCTTTGGTCAAAAAATAGTCTGTCAACACAGCACAGAGAAATAAAGCTGGCCTCTGAAACTGTAGGGTTTTTGTAACAGCTCTTATTTGATTTCACTAAGTTTAGCCTCAGCCAGTGTAATTGCATTTCCTTTACTTCTTGGACAGTTATAAATAAATTGGGTCTTGAATTTATTAATGGATTCATGTAACATGCTACTGATCTACAAACACAACAGGTTGCCCATCATTTGAGATGATAATGATCCGCCACAGCAGCTCACCTCTCAGATGTTATGCTGCTAAGGTAATTAGATTGCACCGGAGTTGTGCTCAGGCTGCACCAGTAGCATATAGAGGAATTCCTGTCAGATGACTTAAGTTTGCGACAAACACAATTTAAGGTAACTGGAAGCATCTTTGAAATAAATCAGATGTTTACAGAGCAATTCATCTGCTAAATTGAGGGAATCTTGGGACAATAACAAAGGGTCATGTAAGTGTAAGCACAGTGGGTTCGCTGTGAGCAGCACAGCAAAGGTTTGTGATTTAGCCTGGTGATGTTTTATACCACTATTTTCATTTGGACAGATAAATTAACAACAATGAAGTCTTGCACTTCTACTGGTTGTCTGTGGAATTTTGCATGTTATCTGAGCACCATCTACATCCATTTGTTATAGAAACGTACCGATTATACACTACATACTGTAAGAACTGGATATTTGACCTCTAAACTGCCAACTGAACTAACGAAGTGTACCCTGTAGTACAATAATGGTACTCAAAGCTCTGCAAAGCTCTGATTTGTAGGCGCTACGCACGGTTTGTCAGTCTACATGTTGTAGCTATGTGCTGCTACTTGGCGGCATTGTCAGAAATATGTGGAACAACTTGCCATGTTGGCTATTATTGTTCATGTTTGCACAGTTCTCCATTGGCCTACACATAGCAACGTTGCTGTTGAGTGATGACTTGTTAGTTGAATTCCCTTAAACCTTCTCCTTGTGTAGCCAGAGGGTTACTCTGACAGGCACAAATTTAGGACCGTAAATCTGACTTTTGCCAAATACAAAGTTTTCTAACTTCCAAGTTTGCATTCTACTCCACATATGCAATAGTGTTTTTCCTGCTGGCAACAACCGCTCCTTCCCTGACAGCCTGTAGATTGTACAGTAAGATATGATATGCAAATAAAAGTCAGTATGGAAAAGTAAATGATCATGATTTTTTTTGGTATGTTGGTTTGTTTATTTTTACAGTACCGTGAGTAGCCAATGGAGCATATAGGCAGCAAAGCTAAGAGCCAATACTACATTTACCTGTGGTAATACATATACACGAGTTGCTAGGAGTTGCTAGGACAGTTGCATGTGTGATGGACATGCATTTCATGACTTAGAAAATGCATTATATGGGATTGTGGATTATTATTTTATTGATCCAGTGTCGAAGTTAAAACGGGATGAAAATACTATATAATAAAGGAATAATAATAACATTCCTTTATTATTTATATCTAAGGAAAGTCTGTATGTTCCATCTATCATGAGAGTGAGGACAGTAAGAGGTTTAAATGAGCCTGCTGTGATTTTTAAAAGTACTACACCAAGTGATGTTGGAAGCAATTACACTGATGAGTGTTGGGTGATGTTTCCAGCATCTTGCCTTTCCTCTGTGCCATGTCACTTTCTACTCTGAAGATTGCCAGTTAATTACCGTCCAAGAGGACCTCAATGAGAAAACAACAAAAGCAGCCAGCCAGCATAACCTTTGACCCCACATTCTAATCAATCTATCTAGAAAAAAATGTAACTGCATTCTACTTCCTGATAAAAGCACAATCTAAAGCTTGAACATGGACATGGATCTTGTTTTTTTTGTTGTTTTTTTGTCTTTTATAGGCAGAGAACAAAGGTCTATTCCCAAAAGAAGGTTTAACAAAGTCTGAGTCTGTTCCTTATTAACCCTGAGGTGGGAATCTGGTTTGCTACCCCTCCACCCCCAGTTGAGTTAAGCATGTGCAATGGGCTCCAGTTCCAAAATTCATTAAATGTAACCAAAAAGAAAAGAACAGAACCTCAGTTTTAAGTCTGCCTGACGATTTGGAGCCTTTGTTTTGTTTTTTAATCGCTTTAAACTACATTGTGTCTGATTTAAAATTCTTAAAGAGGTTTACCTAACCTCATCATGGGCAGGAATGTCATGGTAATTTGGGGCATTTAATGATCTCATGGTGGAATGATTGTACTGCATACCTCTTTAATGACAGAAATAGATTATATGGTATTTTGAGTATATATAATGTATAAGTTTCAAACCTTAGAACGCTGTATCAGCTGCCAATCATGGAGGTGGTAGCATCATGCTCTGCAGCAGTTTTGCTGCCAGTGGTACTGGTACTTTATGAAGTAGACCTAATAATGAAGAAGTTAAGAGGTTGTGGAAGAGATAAAGAAGGCTGGCTGACCTTTAATTAATTAATTAATTTAATTTATTTAATTAATAAATTCTACCAGTTCTGAAAAGCAGAGTGGTCAAATATCCAGTCAGAATTATGCCAGGAGGGTTTTTTATGGCTAACAAAAGCATCTGGTTGATTTTTTTGAATTTGCTAAGGAACATTCACAGAAAAGAACCCAAAAATGAGATTACCAATCATCTGAACTGGCCCCAATTCAATATCACAGTTACTCACATCACCTGCAGAACACCTGCCGAGTTTATATTAATGTCTCTCAAGACAGGCATGAAAAGCTGCACATACACAGCGATTAACTGTTGATCCAGAATTGAACCATTGTTGGTTTATGTGCACGGAAAAAATAATGCAAGACTTTCCTGTTCTGCTTTTTTCTCTTTTAAATAGAGTAATGTCCCGTAAGACCACAAAATCATAAAACTGAAATTCACTACATATCAGGCTCTTAGACCCATATCTTATCACCATCACAAGTTTGTTTTCTTAGAGTTTTTCTCCGACAGGGTTTCCATTTTATGCTTGATAACATTGCGTTTTTCATGACTAATAAATCTATACTCGTGATTATGTTAACAATAAGCAGTCCAAAATACATCATTAATGTGGTCATAAAGTGTTTAGCTAATACTTCCTGTGCTGCTCTGGAGATGATGCTACAGATACGGAATCTGAAACTTCTCGACACAAATGGGAAAGAAAAGGGGCGACACGTTCATGTATGGTTCCAAAACAGAACGGATAATTTATCCACAGTGCAACTGCTCGCGTTGAATCAGATTTCCTTCTCTTTATTATTCATTGTGAATTGTTAGCTGTGCATAGAGAGCTCTCTTAGCTTCTTTCTTTTTCTATTCAGTTGACATTCCTGACGTGGGGAAAATCCAGAATTCATAATGAAGTTCAAAACATTACATATGCAAGGAGAAATTTTGGATTGCTCGCAGCTACAGCTTTGCAGTGTTCCCGCTGCATGGATCTGCACCAACTGCTCTAATGCCAAAAGAGCATGAAACAGAAATGACATATGCTGCAAAACTTGAAATGTATGTAGCTTCCTCAATATTATCCTTGACTGACTCGCTTTGTTTCAAATGTGTGTCCAAACCATGTACACAGATAGATGACCCAGCAAAGGAATTCCTGCAGCAGCTCAATGAAATGGCTTATGCAGGGCAAATTTAATATGTGGTTTCGCCCAGACAATACAGGGGTTTGAGCAGCTCTGCCATGCCCTGGAGCTGGGTGATGAAGAAGAGCAACACAGATGAGAATGGGGCCTTTGTGAGCCTCAGAAAGTTTGAAAGCCCCTCGCAGGATGCAGCAAAACCTGACCCAGGACGACAAGTCCCTGTAGGGGAAATAAAATGGGTAATCATTACATAAGTGCCACAAACTGTTAATATCTAAGGAACAAAAGAAGTGCAAACTAAAGTGTGACTAGTAGAACGTACATACGCTCGCGCTCTGAGTGGCTCGGGTCGCTTTCTTAGCAAGGGAGATGCTTAAATGAAGGTGCGAAACACATATATGTGTTTGGGATTTTACATATATGTCATCATTATTATTTAATGTCCATGATATTATCTTTTACAGCTGAATGGAGAAATGAAGGTCATTTGTCATTTTTGCTGTGGCAGCACAATGAAGTCTGCTGCACAGATTCCATCTGGGTGGAATAAAACAAAGAGATGTTTCATGATCTTCCATCTAATCAAACATCTGGGATGGAGAAGCAATTTTTTTAAAGCACAAAGCATCCTCTTTGGAGCCCATAATTTCAAGTAACTTTGCAAAACACTGTTTAAGCAATGTTGCAGCAGGATTGCACACTGCAGAATCATTTAGTCCTGGTGGTTAAGTTTCAAGTCCAGCTGGGGACCGCTCGTTCCTCTTGGTCCCCAGTCCAAACTCACACACTAGCTCTCCAATAAACATAAAAGGACACTGTCGCATCCCTAAAAATCTGTTTAATATTTAATATTTATATTTTTCATGTTTCTGTTGGGCTTTAACTCAGTATTTGTTACCCATAATGCATCACTAAGCCATCCTAGGAAGTGACTGCTCAAACTGAATGCCTGCACTCAATAACCAGACCATCCTCTGATCGCATTTTAGCACATTATAGTCATTTGTAAACATTTAATAACATTCAAAGAAGGCGTAAGGCGCTTCCAAATGACATTAGCCACACTAACAGGAGTCATCTGACTGGAATACCTCTAATTTCTAGTATAGACTGTTTTCATGCAGAATTCTAACATGATAATTGAATTTGCTGTTCTGAGTTGCTTTCTCAAGTCCAGTCACATGGCCCCATTAGCCGTTTAGCTTCTCCTTTGGTTCTTGAGTTGTGACATTACAGGCCAAGAAGAAGCCAGCCAAATCACTATTAACTGCAGATCTTTGATGATTCTGTAACATGTTTAAATGACCTGGTTGATCTGATTTTCCTAAAGTTCCCGAACCAGAAACAGCTTGAGGGGGAATAAAAAAAGAAAGAAAGTGAGAAACCAGATGTTTTGGTTTAGAATTAGAGGAAAAACATGTAAAAATGAAAGCCTGGGTTATTAACAAGCAGATTCAGAGGAAGCTTCACAGGCCTGTTTTTTTCTCTTTTTGAAGCAACTTAAGGGTGAGCTCTAAGGAGTTATTACACAGCTTATCACATCCATGAAGTTAATGGGTGGAGTACAGTTTACACCAAGGCATCCTGTGCATAAGCTCACAACTGCTCTTGTTACCTGTTGTAGCCAACAGATGGCATGAAACTGTGCCCTCAACAGGACAAAGGTATGTACGCAGAGTAACAGGCACACAGTTGTTTTCTTCAGAGGCTGCCATTGCATATGGTCACAACTGAATAAAAGGACTATGTAAAGTCATATTTAGAGCAAAAGCTGCCTCTAAAAGACAACCATATAATGTGCTGAATCTGAATCTGAGATCATCCTTTGAATTTCAAAAGAGCACAGGTTTCGATGACACGAAAACGTCGAATCACGGCATTATTCACAAATTGCACAAACATTCAAACACACGATTTTGAAGCTACGTACATCCTTTGACGTCTCATTTATCATTATGATAATACCACGTATACCACACATATTGCAAGTACTGATCAAAAGCTTTAAAATCTTGAATCTGGACTCTCAATGTGTTAAAAAGAAATGTTAAAAAAAAAAACAGTTTTGGCCAATATCTCCTGAACACTGTCGGAACTGTTTACAGTTTGGTACATTTTTCACATTTTCTCTTACGTTCTGTTACATTCTGTCCGTTTGCAGGCAATTTTTAGTTTTTATATTGGCTCAGGAACAAAATTGTGTCCATTGTTCAGCTCTTTTTATGTGAACAACTGCAGCTGCCCAACGACAGTCAATTTGCAAATATGCCTGACGCTTCCAGATATTAACATTGCAGCTTTATCATCATGCCCTAGCTCATGCGTTGATATTTTTAACATTGGTATTGTATTTGTTCAGTGATTTGAAAACTCCACACCAAAAATGCATTTTTCAAAACCATCAGGAGGATGAATCACGAGTCCTGCATGCACACTTGATCTCGACTACATAAAAGAACTATGCAAGGTTACCACTTAACACATGTTAACACCTTTTACAAGGAAAATCTACTCTAACTGCTGCCTGCAGCTGTGTTCTGCTCTCAAAGTCTGTGCAGTTCGCCAACGTTGAGTTGACCAAGTGACCAGAAAAATTATATTCAGTGCGAGCCTGCTGCCAGGTGTCATTACATTTCCCCCCTATCCAGCAGAGAAAAGCAGCCACACACGCAGCCATCTGTTTCCGAGACACCCTCCCAAGCTCATAACAGTGTCCTTTTTGCCTTATTTTGTGATCATAATTGAGAAGCTGTGGTGAGTGCATGTAAAAATTGAACCTCTATCAATCTTTGAGTGTACTCGTGCAAGAAAGCCTGCCTGGACCTTGACATTTCCTCAGAAACTTGTTATTTTCCGAAAGCCAACCAACAAATGCACGTCTCACATTTGGCCTAATGCATTCAGAAGTATAAAAAAAGGCTGTATTTGACTACATCAGGACACAACAACTTACAGTTGTGCATGGGGGGCTGATGGTACATTTTGACATGAATTCATATGCAAAGGGCGCTTGGATTTTATTTTAAAATCCCATAACACTCTAAGCATTGTGAAACATATTCCAAACAGCCGCCTCCGTCACTTTTCATGCCAGCTCTGAGTCACTCTGACATCCAAGCAACAACCGCCCCCCCCCTCCTGCCGCTTCCTGTGACAACAGTATCTGCTTATGATCTCGCTGGTGGACAAGCACACAGTCCTCAAGGCGGCCTCAGTGTGTGGCGGTGGGTGAAATCCCCCCTTTTGTGCAGCAGAGTGTTGGACCAGGCCGGGTGTCCTCTTAGTCAAATCAAAGGCGCTTCCTCTGGCACTGTGGCAGAGCCCACTGCCTCTGGAGCTACTCATTATTACATGCGAGGGGGGACTTGTGATCTTTTTAATTATTCTGCACTTCATTTCTATCCCACCATTCAAAACGCAACATGAGAATTGATTGCCTCAAAGATCCATCTTTATAATCTCCCTCAGGCACATAAATTATCCAACTTTTGGGCAGGGTGGACGAGCCGTGCAGGCACAAGCAGATCCCTTTCAGAGCGAGGCGGAGGCACATCGCTGCAGTGTGTTGGGGGGAGCCAAACTGAATGGGGCTGCTCTTTTGCTCGCTGCAAACGACAGGGAGAAAAAAAAAGTACACTTGTTATCTTGTGAACCCTCAAACATGTAAGATAGGAATCTCTTGAATGTCAGCGACAGAAATGGAATTAACAAGAGATCTTTTTATTGTCACAGAAGGTCATTAGGCTGCCAATCGGGGTAATTATGGAAATGATCTCCCCAGCTCTTTGGAATGTTTTCCTGCTTCCATAAGGACTTGAAAGTGTTCAATCAGCCTCTCTCGTGGGAAAGTTCAGCCATAACTGCAAGTGTACCAGCAAAATCAAATTAAGCAAAGAGATTTCATTAGTATTTATAGCCCCGAGGCATTTGTAAAAGTATGGAGCTGCAGAGTAATGTGGGACTGTGGTGGGGAGAATTATTGCTTAATGACAAAGGCCATACCTAGAAGACATACACATGGATAATGAATAGGAGGCATTGATTACATCTTTGAAGAGGATTCTGGAGGGATTGTAAAATATTGATGCTTACTTTGGACTCCCTGCATGGATGCAAGGGAGATAACTTTGCCGTTGGTCCTGCTATGCCGTTTGCTTTATAATTTGGAGATGTTTAATCTTCTACCTGAAAGCAAATACTGTAATGCAACACTTGCAATAATTTAAGATGGTTTTATCTTGTGTTTTATATACACTTTTTGTGTATTTTTAAGGCTTTACTGCTATAGTTGTGTTGCTGCATTTAGTGTGAAAGGGAACTGAAGCATACCTTAAAGACTGCAACGTCTACTCAGGCACTGTTTTGGTGTTCATGATCATTTTAAAGGTATTTAAATGGATTATAGGGAGGGGGGATTTAAATGGGTTTTGCTCAAACCAGGTGAGTTTATGTTTTCTTTGTGTGTGAAATACACTTCGCCATCTGGGCTAAAAAATTAAATGAAGTCAGATAGCAATGTGCGATCAGGTGGAACACCTGATTTGAATCACCGGGTCTATTCAGTCCACTTAACCTCAGAGTAATTGACAATTTAAAGGTGCAGGCCTTAATTTCAACAGACAGAACCAGGACTTTGATTAGGATGTGTGATATGCACTTCCCCGCTGGAATAACAGGCAAGGACATTTTTTTATAAAGCAAATAGGGGAAGCCATACATTAAATGTAAAATATTATGTATGGAGATTAAAGGAATAATATTAGGCCTGCAAGAGAACAAGCACGTTATAGACAAGTGGTACTAATGTGATTGTAGGCCATCATTTATACATCATTTTTAAACATCTTTGTAAGTCACACCACACATACGGTTTAAACACAAACACACATTTCGGTCAATCATACAATGAAAACACCATTCCTCTCCGAGCCTAAAGCTTTTGTCTCATTATCTCATTTTTTTTTCTCCCACAATAATTGGGTTCGTGAAGAGGTAAAGTGTCTCTGTGAAGAACTTGACAGATTATGTGAAGGCGTATTATTATGTGTAGGGCAGGCGTGATGTAGGAGGTAATTTACTGTGA
>VOQK01018255.1:25229-35316 GCA_015052645.1 Benitochromis conjunctus
ATGTTAAACAAGGATGTGTGTGTGTGTGTGTGTGTGTGTGGGGGGGGTTATAGGGGCTTGGTTCTGCACTTCTTACTTGGTCATAGGCATGCTAGCTACATATAATTACTGTAAAGACAGCACATTTCTCTTCGGTTATCTCAGTAGTATTGTAGTTTCTACAGTATAAACTGCTTTGAGATGACTGATGTTAACTGTTGATATATAAATAAAGTTAAATGAAAGCTACTGCTATTTTTAAATGTTACATTAATATCTCTCAATCCATTTTTACCTTTTATCCAGATCTGTGTAGGCAGCAGCTTCAGCAGAGATGCCCAGATTTCCCTCTCCCCAGCCACCTCAGCCAGCTCTTCTGTTGGGATACTGAGACGTTTCCAAGACATCTGAGAAACGTTATCTTTCCAACGCAGTTCTGTGCCAAATCTTAAGCCAGGCCCCATTTTTAAAAATATTTTCTTCCAAGGAGCCAGTCTTTCTTGTATTTTTTAAAAGTAGCCTTGAGAAAGAGTCCTCCAGGATTTCTGTCGGTCTTTTAAAGTTTTTCTTTGGGCATTGGTTGCTTTTTTACTTGCACCTGACCATTTTCAGAGGATTTTTTTTAAGTCACTTAATAGTGAAAGCATAAAATAGGCATACAACAAGAAGTGAGTCAGTGTTTTGTCTACACATAGCAGATGACTTAGCAAAGAACCAATTTTAAATCTATAATTTGATGGGCATAAATGAATGGAGGAAGGCGGCAGCCAAAAGGGCTCTGGAATGTCAATTCCCAAAGACTACTGAAAAAATATACAAGAACGTTTCCCAACAGAGTTCAGGCTGTGATGACAAATGAAGGTGGTCATACGAATTATTGACTGACTATTGACTACACTGCTCCAGAGTCCAATGGCAGCGTTCTTTATGCCACTGAATCTGACACTTTGCATCGATGCGACACTTGGATTCAGATCCTCAGCCACAGAAACCCATGAAGCTATTTACACACCGTTCTTGAGCTACTCTGAAGGCCTCCTGACGTTTGGAAAGTATGGGTCTGCATGCCTAGGTGCTTGACTTGTGCACCTGTAGCCATAGAAGTAATTCGGACGAGTGAATATTTATATGCGTCAAAATACAAAAATCCTGCACCATAAAATATCTCTTTGTTTTACCAGTCTGGAGTATTAGCTTTACTTTTTACTGAGATTTTTGGGCAGCTACAAGAAAGATGATTACACTGATGCAGACATTGTGATTAACTGTGTTCAAACTGTGAAGACCGATGTGACAGACGTACTGGAAATTATACTCCAAATAGGAAAAATTCAGCTACAGAAAACAAAAATATAATAGCAAAGTATTGAAACAGAGCATGAGTCTGTACAAATTATTACTTCCATCTCATCAAGTTAACTTTGTTGATGATCATGCTTATCTGGTTTGACAAGTAAAAAGAAAATTACACAGATTTTTAAACATTCATACTGATTCTGATCAATTGCAATTTTTCAAATATAACAAAAGATGGCAATGGTATCTTTTAGTCACAAAGTTGACAGAAAGATGAAATGATCATTTTAAGATTAAAAAAAGTGAATAAAAAACCCCAGAAAATCCTCCTGAATGAGCTGTTTTCCTACTTTTTTTCATTTCTCATGCTTCAACTGGTTTCTATGTGCTCTTTTAATTCTCTTTGTCTGTATCACAGTTGCTGGTCATTAACTACAGGTTGAACTGGTCAGCACATGTCTGCGGTACTCTGTTCCCCTGTGGCTTAAATGTGCTGAGCGCAACACAGTTTTCCTGCAGAACTTGCGCAGCACATTACCTTTTCTTTCTCTGGGCTTTATCATTGTAGTGTATCTCACTGTGCACCTTCCTTTTTTCACAACATTCACCTGAATACGGTGTGGGCATTGTATGGTTCTCGAAACCAAAAGCATCAAACAATAATGGGTTTCATATGTTCAGATACTTATATGTTAACTTTATAATGTGTAGTCCAGCCAGCTTGTTTATTAAAAATCAGTTTATTTATCGATACCTGACAAATTAAATAACATCATTTTTCATTTTCTTTATTTGAAACAAAACATAAAAGTTTCACTGGAATTCTCCACTTAACTATTTCTCATGCTGTCATGAGCTGTGTGTGGCAGGCATGAATCGAGGACCCAAATGCAGACTCTCAGAGGCGAAAAGTGAACTCACAAACAGCGTTATTGCTGAACACTGATTTAACTAAACTGAGAATTCAAATAACTAAGCAGGCAGGCTGGCAGTCAGAACACACAGTGTAGTATGAGGGAGATCGCAATGATGAGCACAGGAACACACAGGCACTAAATACAAGAGGAAAAATACTGCAAAGAGGAAACACCTGGGAAACACGGCTGGCGCTAATTAGACTGACAAAACAGGGGAGAGCAAAACAGAACATTATGCACACCAACGTGAGACTATCAAAGTAAAACAGGAAGTACACAGAGATGCAGACTGACTAGTGGAAGAGACAGATAGACATGAAGACAAAACTGACCTAACAAGGGAGGAATTCCAAAGGCAAACCAAGACTAGAAATACAGAATCAAAAACCAAGAGACTAACAATGACACACAATAATGAAATCAAGGATTAATAATCATACAAAGCAGAAAACACTGGGTCACCGACCCAGGATCGTGACACACAGCTTTTATTTCCAGCCTGTTCATTATGCTCAGTATGCTTTGTATAATAATTTCGATAATTTCATAACCAGCAAAGTTTTATATTCTCACTTCATTCTTTCGACAGTGTTAACACTTAAAGCACTCATGCTAACGTACAAATATTCAATGTTTGCATAACAAGGTATATATAAATCCAACGTTTATAATAATATTTGCCTTGTTGTTAAACATATGTTCAAATCTATTTCTCACTTTCATTCAGTCACATGGCCCAGTATCATGTGACTCAATGTCTTTAATCCTGTGCATTTAACACATTGTGGTGTATCACTTTAACCAAAGGAGTGGTGCTTAGTGAAGTCACTTTTTAATACACATAAAGTCTGCATTAGTAAGAGCTTAAAGGGAGATTTATTGTAGATGTGAGTCTGGCAGTCAAGTATGCATTTGTGTGACCACATCAAAGTAAAAATGTAAAATGAAGGCTTTTGGGGCTCAGCAGAAATGAAGATCATCTGAATTTGAAAGGTTTTTCCTAATCCAGAGGAGCCTAATTTATTACATTAGCAGAAAAACAAACAAAAAGCCTCTAAATCCTTCATCATACTGAGGAAAAACCACTTTGTCGAGAATTAGGACTGATTTGTGAGGCATTTTCAGACACACTTTCTGCACTTATCCTGTGTGCAGCCTCATTAATGCACTGAAACATAAGGTTTTCACAAGAAACCAAATTCTCGTTCCCAGGGTGTCAGCTACAAGTAATTTGTCAAAGTCTGTGGTATCTCAGGGATATGCACCAGGTGTGCTTTGGTGTTGCCCCTCAGGAGCTGAAAAATGAACAAATCAAATAACTCAAGCAAATCCCCAAAACTGCTGTTCTTGGCGTGGCCATTTGAGGCTGACATTGAAAGTGAGGTAATCCCCATATGTTTTCCTAAGTCAAAATACCCAAATAAATACTAACGTCCATAGTGGGTGATTTAAAAAAAAAATCCATCTGGTGATGCTTTAAATGAGAGCTGTGCTGACACATGCAGCTATTGTCAGGCGTCGCGGTGTGAAGAGAGAGAAGAGTGGACCCAAATGCAGGACTCGCAGGCAGATTGAGGATGTGGATGGTATTTATTATACAGACAGAACATAAGCTGACTGAAACTGAGACTGAATGACTGGACTAAACTGAACCACACACGTGGATTAGATGATGACAAGCCCATGAACTGGAGGGAACTAAGGACTTAAATACACAGAAGTGATGATGATAAGCGACAGGTGTGTACACACAGCTGAACTAAATCTAACTAATAACACAGGAAGTGGAACAGAACATAATGCACACAGACCGGGGCTAACACAATAAAACAGGAAGCAAATGGAAAATAAACAGAGAACACAGACAAACTGAAAACACTGGGTCAATGACCCAGGAGCCCTGACAGCTATAGCCAATCAATGCTAGGGCTCGCACCTGTTGCTGTTTGGTGGTGTCCAAGCACCAAAGCAACTTGGCTGACTTGACTGAAAAAACCTATGTTTTTAAATTCAATAAGATATTGATACAACATTACCTTAACCTTTTTTCCAGCTATTTATGCAACCATTTAAAGTAAAAAAAAAAAAAGTAGACATTTTCAAGGTTGCTGGTTGTTAGCCTTGAATATAAACTGAAGAGGTGGTTGCAGCGTCCCTCCAGCAGGCACTGGTAAAGCTGAAAGCACTGATGCAGCCAAAGGTGTGTGTTTGTGTCTGATTAAAGAGAGTATTTAATGATTTGAGAAGCTGCAGAGCAAAAGGTAGTCTTTGATGTGCTGAGGGTTGCTCTCAGAGTGGACATGCGGGTGCTGGCAGACCTCTGGCTTTCGGTCAAGCAACTTGAAATGAAAACACTATTCTGTACATATATGCAAATATATGCATATGCAAACACATACACTGAAAAAAGAAAATCCCACATCACACAATGCCACAGAAAATCCACCCGCACACTTGTGCACTACCTCGCGTGGCTTGTTGGAATAAGATGACTGCATCTGACATATCAGTTTGACCCTTGCTTGACTAGGGTCAGAAGTGTGGCAGCTACAAATGTGTGCATATTCGTGTGTGTTACATGTGGTGTCAGGACTAATGTGGCGTACGGTGACATTCTGATAAATCTCCAGGCGGCCTGTGCTCTGCCCTTTCACAGCTGCTGACTATGTTAATGGAGAGTGGAGATGCAGGGTCTGCTGGGTCTCTCTGTCATTCTACCCCCTCTGGAGACACTTACAGTAGAGATGGATTCGATATTTAAGTCGATACAGCTTGCAGTCCTACCTGAGGGTGGAAGACTCGAATTTAGTTTAAATGCATCCTGATAGAAAACAAAATTGGTGAATGGATAGTCTGCCCAAAAGTATCAGCAATCGTGCAGCAGGGCACTCACCACTGCTCAGAGGCTAAAATGCCTCAGGAAAAAAGGCTATTTGCCACCAGTAAAATATAGCTGCACCTTGCCATCTGTCTGTTGCTGCAAAATACAATTCACAAGTCAGTTTAGCTTGTTTAGAGTTGGTCCAGAGAGCAGCAGTATGGTTTCATGCTGAGAAAGAGCAATAAAGATGAGATGTTTGCTTTGAGAGTGTTGATGGAGAAATATAGAGAAGATTAGGAGTTGCACTGTGTATTTGTGGCTCTAGAGAAAACAAATGATAGCATGCCAAGAGAGGAGGTGTGGTACTGCATGAGGAAGTCAGGAGTGGCAGAGAACCTGGTGCAGGACATGTATGAGGACAGAGATAGAGTGATGAGGTGTGCTGGAGTGACAGATGCATTCAAGGTGGAGGTCCATCAGGGATCTTCCCTGGGCCTCCTCTCGTTTGCAATGATGATGGGACGGTTGACAGATTAGGTCTGACAGGAGTCGTAGCTCATGCACTGTAATGTTTTCAGATAACACTGTCAACAGCGAAGATGCGAGGAGTAAAAGTAGTGAAAATCTAAGAGTTTAAAAACGTTGAGTCAACCATCCAAAGCAGTGGACAGTGAACACGAGAGGTGAAGAAGAGAGTACGGGTAGGGTGGAGTGGGTGGAGATGTGTGACAGAAGGATAGCAGCAACAATGAAAGGAACTGAGACCTGCAATGATGTATGGTTTAAAGACAGTGCCACTGACAAAAAGACAGGAAGCGGAGCTGGAGGTGGCAGAGATGAAGATGTCAAGGTTTTCTCTGGGAGTGACCAGGATGGGTGAGGATTACTGTACACCTTCAGATGTGGCAGCTCGGTCTGAGCAGTTTGGAGACAAAGTTAGAGAGGCGAGGTTAAGATGGTTTTGACATATGCAGAAGAGGGATAGCGGATATGTAAGATAAAGGGTACCATATTCAGTACAGACACTAAATATTATGAAGGTTTCCAGTAGATGTCTTTACATGCAGCCAACAGTTCTTTCATCATCCTTTAAATCTCTCTAAATGTCAAATGTTCTGTTCTGATATTCTCTTTTTTGTCAGCTCTCCGGGTTTTTTTCTTTTATTTAAATATTCATCTTTATAAGCTGGTCTTTGATTTCAAAGAGCAAATACACCGTACACTTTAAATTTTGTGTAAATGTTGATACAGGCATTACTAGTTAAACAATCTGACTCTAGACACATTGCAAGATCATCGTCAGTCAGTAAAACAAGAAATCCCACACCTCCAAGTGAAGTAGAAATCAATTTTTTCTTATTATAAATGTATTCAAGTCACATATCTCACATAGCTCGGCATCTGTTTAGTGAAATATAAATAACCTGTCTACAGCCTCAGCTCCAGTTTGTCCTCCTGATGCATTTAGCATACATTTGATCACAGACTGAATCCAGCTTGTCTGCCAAGACTGTTAACAAGAATGATTTAAAGGGATGTTAGGCACCGTTAAAAACTGATATGCTGTCATTTGTCATTGATTGATTTCCAGATTTCAAGAAAGCAGGTGTCACGGCGGGGTACGCCGGCGTGTTTCGTTGAACGGACCCAGAAGCAGACACTGACGAGAGGAGCTGTGTTTTCAACAAAAGGTGGCCAAACACATGAACTAAACCAAAAACCGAGACCAAGTCTACACAAAGGTAAACAGACAAAAATAAAACTGCGACTATGACTTGAACTGTGACTAGAATAACAGGAAGGGAAATAGGGAGACGTCCTGACAACAAACAGTACGAGACAGAGGACTTAAATACACACATGAGGTGATCAGGGGAAGTGGAGACACATGAGGAAGCAGCTGACTAGAATGAACATAATGACGCACAGAAAAAATGTAAACCTAAACACAATGGACATGGAAACCAGACTTTCAAAATAACCAGGAAACATGACGAGACGCAGACATGACACGAACTTGACAACATTAACCATGCAGACATAAAACACACTCAAAAAACACTTTAACAAGTTACCCTTGTAACTTTTTAAAGTTACAAGGGTAACTTTAACACAGGGGTGATGACCCAAAGGAATCTAAATGAACAAAGAACTACAACTGATGGACCCAGGAGCTAATACCAAAAGGACTAAACATTAACAATGCACTGGGTCACATGACCCAGGACTGTGACAGCAGGTCACTAGCCTGTCAGATGGAAGACACAGGAGAGAGGAGTAGAGGACGAAGGCCAAGGTCCAACCATCCAGTTGAGTGAGTTAGGCTGGTGGGGACAAATGAAGCACGTGAGAGGAGGGTTGAGCTCGGTGGGTTAAAAGACGCTGGTTATCCATTATATCTGTCTTGCTGACTTAATGTTAAATATGCTATTAATTTAGGTTTCCATGTATGACATGATGAAACACTGATAGATAAACACAAGATTTCCTTTGTTTCCTGGTCATGATTAAAAATCTCTGTCCTTTTGTTCAACTCAACCCAAAGCATATGAGAAAATAGCTGCATGTATTTAACATTATTAAATTAGGAAAGCAGGGGGCGACCCACTCTCTAAGCAACACTGACGTGTCACTAATGAAAAATTGTTGACAAATTAATTAGTCACTGCCCAGCATTGACTGAGAGAAAAACAAGTGTAGGGGAATATAAAAAGAAATGTGATAACGTTCATGGGCACGCTAGAAGGGGAAAAAGACGAGGCAAAAGAATGTGGATATAAAGGAGGGGAAAAATCTGGGCGTTAGTGGAAAAGACTAAGGGGGAGTCAGGATGAAGGAAAATGAGATGAGGTGGAGCTGAAGAGGGAAAAGAGAGTAGAAGCAAAAAATATACACAAAGGTTCAGAGGAAAGATGAGGCATTATTAACATTCATTATCATATCATTTCATATAGTAAATATGACATTTCTTTCCAAATCCTTGAGGGTTATTCCAAACATGCTCTTGAAGTTCTTTCGACCCACAGTCAGTCTTGAAATAGAGTTCTTTTCTTCAGGCGCTGCGGATTGTGATAATTATTCCCGCGTGTGAGCAAACATGTGTGTGACAATGCACAGCTCACATTTTGCTGTGCAGAAAATAAAAACTTTACAACTCCCTTGATTGTTAACTTTCTGTCATTTTAGTTATTTAAGGAAATGTAGAAATAATGACAGACTGCTTCTGTGTTCGGCGCTGTGATACAGAATAAAAGAGCACAAAGAAAGCACCTAAGCGAGAAGTTGAGCAGATGATGGGGGGAAAAAAGGAAATTGCTTTATAATGGTATTGATTCAGGAATCTTTGTAAAGCATGAAAAATTGCAAAAATGTGAGCTGTACTTGAGTCATAGTATGCAAGTCAATTAGAACTGAGTACATGTACTTAAAAAGTATTGCCACTTCACTCATTTAACACAGATTACTTTGTAATCTTCTTTGTCTCGATGCCTTGTTCACTATAAATAGAAACATGACATTATAACTGCTCTGCAGTGTTTTACAGTTCAGGCATTTGGGAGTTTGGCTGGAATCACAAAATATGAGTTTCATTAAAATGTCTAAATTTCAAAACTGATTAACTTGAGAACAATGACAACACAGGCCTGAATTTAAATGCTTAATGTATGTCACACTTTGTAAATGAAGCACATGTCTCAGTTAATTATAGCAACAACAGTTTTCATTTTCTTAAGAATATGAATGTCACTTTTAACATGTCTCAATCTCAGAAATATTGATACTTTTTTCTACTCCTAATGTACTTTATTGTTTTCCACAAAAGTATTTTAATGTGAACACACTGTATCTAGATTTATTCATTTATTTCTATGTGCCCACAGTGCTTACTGAAGAAAAAACATGATTCAAATCACAGATTTTCTTCTAATCTTAACCAAATTAGTCTTGAGCTCTTGAGAAGACGTGAACTTGACCTCTTTGGTTCATAAAGATGTTTCACTTGCCATCCAAGAGACTTCATCGGTTCTCAAACAGGTGACGGAGAGTCCCAGTGGGATTGCCCCCTCAGAGATGGTCTTGAGGGTCACTGACCCACTATTAATTGTGTCACATGAGCCAAGGTGTGAAACAAACTATGAGTCATTACCAACACAGGGGCCAAGGTGTGAATCCTCTACGAGACATTGCCACACCCCACCATCATCTAAGCTATTGAGGTCACGTGAGTCAAGGTATCAGTGGGGAGTTGGAACTGCTTGGGGAGAGAAACAGCTACATAACAGATGAGGTGATGAACTGAAATTAAATGCACACACAAGAGATGATAAATTATCAGAGTAGAACAGGAAATAAACAACAGCCATAACAGAAACGCGAGAATGCGGGAACATGAATATATTTGACAAAAATGGGATGACACAGGAGGATGAAACAGAGGCAAAAGTAATAAAACTCCATAAATACAAACAAATAAGAGCAAAAATCAGCGGCTCAAAAATCTAAGGAATAAATAAAAAAATCAAATCCAGAGAACCAAAGCAACTGAAAAGAGAGCGTCTAAAAATAAACTCAAATACCCAGGAACAGACCCGGGATCATGACATATAGATGTACATAGAACTGATACCAAGAAAACGTCTGTGACATACCTGAAATCTGTGTCTGCTCGATTTATTTATTTATTTCAAAATTGTAGTACATGATATTTATGGTAAATCTGTAGGATGGAAACTCTTCCTATGGATGAAATAAACTTATAGACAAACAAGAAACCTTCATTTTAATGACAACACTTAATAAAAAATTCTTAATTTGGTTTCTATGAAAAGATGATATGATTTAATCCTGTTCACATATCAAGTCACCAACTTGAGTGCCAGTCTCCATTTCACACCCCACTAATCAAATAGTGGCTCTCAGACTTTATGAAATACTTTTACTGGCAGCTGAGGTACAAGAACACATCAATTGCTTTGCCCATAATAGCTATATTACTTTTCTTTTATTTGATTATTCAAATTCTGCCTGTCCCATGACTGAAAACTTCTTCCTG
The DNA here is from genome assembly GCA_015052645.1 of Benitochromis conjunctus. NCBI lineage: Eukaryota > Metazoa > Chordata > Actinopteri > Cichliformes > Cichlidae > Benitochromis > Benitochromis conjunctus. The sequence goes on from VOQK01018255.1 coordinate 35,296, forward strand.
CAAAAGCACACCATAGTGCCA
>VOQK01018259.1:7804-17865 GCA_015052645.1 Benitochromis conjunctus
ACATTATCACTCTGATATTCTACAGTACATTACTGACCATGTCTGGCTGCCCATAAAGGTTGTGAGCTCTTTATTTCCCCACTACAATAAGTTCCCTCTGACTGCTGGTGCTTATCATTGCCAGGCAAACGTGCCCAGCCAGGCAGGTGTTAGTAAGTCTCCGCAGGCATCTTCGTGCTATGCAGTAAGGTGTTAGTACTATTTACTTGTTAGTAGTTGTTAGTTGTTGCACTGCTGGCAGCCACAGAAGTGTTATTTGTGTCAGGCCAAGCTGTGTTGGGTTACTGAGGTCAGGGTTCATGATTTCAATGCTGTTAGTCGTTGTGATGATGTTATGTTATTGTGTTGTTAGGGTGAATTGTGATGATGGTGTTAGTTGGTTAGTTAGTGGTCTGGGGGGGGTTTGTTAGATCAGCGAGTCAGGATGACAAACACACAGATTTAATGCACACACGCACAGGTGTTAGATGGGTTACGGCTCATTACACACACACACATAAATATACAAGCATGCAGTCCGTTCCTCTCTCTGCATGCAAGCACTGGCAAAGAGGACACAATAGATAAAAAAACAAACAAAAAAAACCCAACAACATATGACAGGATGAGTTAGAGGCACCATGGAGAACATGCAGTGGAGGATTGGTGGAAAATAAAATAAAAAAAAAATTTAAAAAAAGAAGGGAGGGAACCTCTCTATCCACTTTATGGACCAATTAGAGAGGGGAAGGGTTTTTGAGTCACGCCATGCAGGATGGGGGAAGGGGGGGCTCGTCATTTGCGTGCAGGTGAGGGATGAGCCAATCAGCGTGGGCCTACATGTCAGTCACAAAGTGATGGGGTGAAAATAAAAACAGTAGAGGTAGGGGGGAAAGGATTTATAGAAAAAAAGTGGTTGGCAAGGAAGGTGGATGTGGGCTTTTTAAGCATAAAAGATTACCAACCGCATTTATCCTGTTATTGGTTTAGTTTTGATGTCTATGGTTCAAAAGGAAATAGACACGGGGCAAACCCAAACTAAGAAACAATTAGAATGATATCTACCGAACAATGGAGTTTGTTTACCATAGCGTGTCCAATGCCTGAGTGCTTTGTAGGAGAGGGGGAGAAAGGAAAGCAAAAAACTGTGAACAGAACAACCTCGGGAACAAAAAAAGGAAAGCTAGAAGGCCTCTGGTGAGGTTAGTAGGTTGGTTGGAGTGGTTTCGCTAGGAGAAGGGCACAGGTTAGGTTAGTAGAATGAATCATTCCATGGATGGTGGTTAGTTTCACTAGCAGGTTAGTAAAGTTAGTAGTCAAGTTAGTAGTACAGACAGGCAAACGGTAGAGGCAGCGCACAGGTAGGTTACAAGCACCTGGGTGCTAGTGACCCTGTATGTTCTCTAGTTCACTCACTCGCTCTTTCACTCTCTCAGTCATTCACTCACTCAAACACACAATTGAAAAAGCACTCACCTAGAGCTGAGAGCAGTGCAGGTCTGCTGGTAAAGCCACTGTAAACTAAGACCAAAACCTCAGGTATTTTCTTACTACTGTAGCATCACTGCAATTGGACAACAGACCACTGACCATGGTTTCTACACTGTTTAACTTCCTTCTGCTGACTACAGTCTTTTCAGCTCCGTGTGGCCCTGGAACACCTGCACTGTGGTTCATCAAAGTCAAATACAGAGCGAATCTATTTAACAAGGAGTCAGAATTAATTCTGCAACTAATAAACATCTTCATTTGGTTAATGAGTCAATTATTTCTCAGGCAAACTAAATTATTGCTTTGGTGTAGCCTTTTGTATGCAGCTTTTTCTTATCATTGCTTCTTCTAGCTTCTCTGCTTCTCATCAGAGAATCAGTGCTACAAGATATGAGGAATGCTGGGTTGCCCGCACCTATAGCCTGAGAACAATCCTGTACAATAAGAGACAATACAAAGTTTCTGAAAACCCCAGCTGAGGTGTTTCTATTACAGTCTAAACTTCACAAATAAGTTAATGAAATAAAAAACAAAAACAAAATCACAATGTTCTCACATTTGAGAAGCTGGAACAAGTATTTTTTTCTTGACAGCTTAAAATATTTTCAAATTGTGCTTTACTTCATTCTGCCATTTGACAAGCATTTTATCACTAAAACTTCAGTCCATTGTGTTATCACTTTGTCCCTCTCTACATCACTTTCTTCCCGAAAACCTTATCAGTAACATAAATTGCCTCCTCTCCTCTCTGTTTGGTCGCTCACTCCTCCATCTCCTGTTGTTTGGTTACCTGTCTCAGGTTGCGGGTGACCTTGACGTCATGCCAAGCGTTGTCGTTGAACTTTCCGTTGACGGGCTCCACCAAAGCCTCAAAGGCTCCAGAGCCGAGGTTGATGACAAGTGACACTGCCCCATTCTTGAGCGCCAGGTTGACGTAGTCAGCTGACTTGCCGGTGTGCAGCATGAGGCCATTGCGCTGCAGTGTCTTGAAGGAGAGCGTTATTTCATCACTGCTAGACTGGATGGGGTTAGGCGACAAGTCGTAGCAAAAGTACTCTGAGCCCTTGAAGGTGGCAACGTACTCCTCGCGAGCTGAGAGGCAAAGGGAGAGCAAGAAGAGGGAGAAGAGGAGGAAACAGGGAGAAAGTACAAAGAAGCATGGACCCATTACATTGTTGCCAAAGCATTATCATAATGAGTGGTACATTTTCCAAGCTATGTTGCTTCTTCCCACACTGCTCTTCACAAAATGCTCAAAGATGATAAAATGGTGGGTGTTCATCAGAGCCAGCTGAGTAAAACAAAGCTCAGCTGGGCCTGGTTAAATTTGATTCGGATATGCAGTACAAAACATATTGTTTAAGATGCTGAAAATGCTGTTATTGTCAAGCAAAGCCTCACTGATGCCAGCACTTGGAAGAAACACTTCCTTCCATACCTCTAATTGTACCACAGAGTGGTGTGTAAACAAGCTTTGATCATTCATGTGGGTTAGAGATTAAACAGTGTGGATGTGAGGGAGACAGTCGTGAGTCTGTAGCATTCCAAACTCGTTACGAAACCTGCCATCCTCTCTTTTGAGAGAACAGCTGTGCTGGCAGTCTAAAGTGATGTGGTCTTGTTTGACAACATGGCTCCTTTCATGATGTTTGTTAAATGCCAGAAATGTGTGTGCCTGCGTATATGTATGTGTGGCGGCAGCAAAGGTTAGGGAAGTTTTAAAAGTGAATGGCAAAAACCGATGATGAAGATGGAGAAGAGCAGCCTGCAAGCATAATGGCAGCCAAAGCAGGCAGGAGTGGCCAATTAAAATTCAGTAACAGGCAGACAGCCAGTAGCAACTTACCTTGCACACCCTTAGTGACCCACAAGGACACTAGACCAAGGTTTTACAATCCATCATACTTAAGCTCGCATTCACTTATCTGCTCTCACACCTACACACACTACTCTATACGCAAGCCAGCAGCAGAACAAATATGCACACCTACGCACACATCCGCAAAAATGATCATACTATTGTGCTGGCATAGACAAGTAGGGGCGACATTATCTGTCTCTTCACCTCCCCCCACCTTCAAAAACATCACCCTTCCTCTGCATCTGCTCCAGTGTTCTCCTCACCACCATCCCTATCTCTCACACCTCCCTTCTGGCCTCATGCCACCATTCCTCTCCTCACATCTCGCTGGCCTCTTTTTCTCTGCTCTGTGGAGCCTCTGGCATAACCACCATCTTGTAGTTCACAATGACGAGGGGAACAGAGGAGGATTTAGCACACACTAGGTGAAGCTGGAGCAGGAGAGACACTTGGTGAGGAACCGCTGGAGAGGAGAAGAGGGGGAAAGATTGCCATATAATGAATAGACTGAAGTGTAATAGGTTATTAAGGTAGTGAGAGGCAGCGAGAGGAGTGTTGAAATGGAATCGGCCGCACTTGAGTGAATATAACACAGAGAGAATAATGAGAAGGAAAAAGTGAGAATATATCACAATTCAAAGGCCAATTGTGGCAAATTGTCTTTCTTTGCTTTTGTTGCACGAAAAAAAAAAATTCAAAGTGTGAATGCCAATATATGAGTGAGAAACAACACATCGTGTTGTGTGATTCCTTCCCTCCCAGCATGTTAATTAAGAGTATGCGTCTGCATGCCTCAATGAGAAAAAGAAAAACTGCGCGCGAGTTCGCGTTCAAGCGTTTGAAAGTGTAGACAACTATATGCTTTTTATGTGTGCATGAAATGTGCGGGGGTGTGGGTGGGTGCTGGTCTCTGTAAATATTGGTGTATTGCTGTCAGAAAAGCTATTACCAACTCAGGGCCTCGGGCTAGTCTTTACTGAGAGGAGCGAGAAAAAAAAAGGAGACCCCCACACACAAACGTACACAGAAAGACCAGCCACAAATGTTAACACAATCACACATACTCACTCACTCACGCACACACACACATGCAAACGGAGGCAAATGTAGATGAGGTGGCAGAGCGAGAAGGGGTGGGTGCGTGTTGTTCACAATGAGAACACACGCAGCCGTCCAGCAGCATTGTAGCGGTAATTTACAGAGGTGCCATTAGGTTTCAGTGTGGTGCTCCACCATTCTGTTGCTAATTTACAGACACGTCATTAGAGCAGACAGGAGCACATAAAGCATCTCTGCATCGATCTGGAAGCTCTGGCCCACAAACACTCACTCCTTGTTCTATTACATCACATGCACAACAGACATGCGCGCACACATTCAGACAGGAAAATGCATATTGGGTGACACAAACACAAAGAAGACGTGCATGCATGTGTTCGCTGTGAAGACACACCTAAAACACACAGAGACGCGCACGCTCTCAAGTGGGCAGGTTGGAGTGGATCTGCTGTAGCTCAGATTAATGGAGTGAGTCAGTATTAGCTCAGAGTAAACAGTGAGACAGACACTGACATACACACCACATGTCACACTTCATCCTGTGGAAAGCACTGTCGATCAAAACAAGCGAGTCGGAGAATGGAGGAATGCAGTAAATGAGGGAGAAACAGTTGAATGAAGGAGAAAGAAAAGGAGAGACTAAGAATGACAATTATTAAAATGTTCTTGTGGAGAATTTAAAGTACTTTACAATTATGTTCTGCATGACTATTATTAATATTATTTCTTTTTATTTGTTTAATTTTGGTATAGGGCTGTGTCATATACCCTAAATTTTTTATGATATCTGAAAATAATATTGTTATTGCGATATCGCTGCTATAGCAACGTCATGCATTTACGCTCTCTAGCGTGCACGTTAACAAAACTAGCCCAGTCACATCAGAGCACAAGAGCAACATGTCAGCATTTAGCATCTAAAAGAGGAGCTGTTTTAATAACCTTCAACGAAGAGCAGCGCAAGAAAATGTTTCCCCCCAAAAGGCGAAAACAACAAACTTCTTTCACCACTCGAGTGTCAAGTATAACCAGGCTACAAGGAAGAGGTCTGGTGATTGGATGTAAACCCAGATATAAGCGCATGACTCCACATGTGTGGTTGGCACGCTGGCTAGTTGTGCTGGCTATTTGCACTTGCTACTTTCATAGCTAGTCTCACTCCACACGACAGGAAGGTCACATGGAGTGGATGGAAATCTTAAGCAGCTGGTTTAAAAAGCTTGGCGCAACATCCCAGGTAGAAAATATTTTCCATTTTTATTATCTGATAGTATTTGTGCGGCTTTTGAAAAGTTCAAAGGTCAAGTTACCTTAGTTACCGTTCAATAAAAGTGTTAAGATACTTGCTTAACATAAAATTACTTTTCCAGGGAAAACACTAGCAAAGCCATTTTCACTTTATGTACTGTTGTCACCACTGTTGCACTATTACGCTGCTGCTACTCCTGGTTCAGTAGATTCAATCAGTAAAAAAGGATGGAAAAATACCCTTCATAAACTTACACTTAAATACAGGCTGCAAGGATCAATAACACGTTCAGTAATTTTTTCTGTATTGTCAAAAATAGTGGAAATTTTCTTGAATTATTGTGGTATCATTTTGTGGCTTTATCCGCCCACCCCTACTGTTGGAATTGTTTCTCGTGGGCTGCGTGTTTGGACAGCTAAGCTAAGCTTATCTTTAGCTCTGAAGTCTCTTTTTGTAATAATTATACTACCTGATTAATGTGAATGAATAAAAGAAAGGAAAAGAAAACTCTATATAGTTAATTAGTTTTGGGTGACTTTAAAGTTAATTGATGGATATTTTTTAAGGAAAACTGGAAAAAAAAAATTTTTTTTTATCCATTCTTGTTAATTTTTTAGTCAGAAAAAATTAATTGCCCGTTCATTGTTACCAAATACTAAACATTTGCTGGCCTAAGCTTCTAAAATGTTCTATTTTTTGGGTCATATAAATACGCTGGAATATTACACCACTGAATTAACAAAGTTAATAATCAGGAGATTTCTTTTCTGGGGTACTGGGAAGCTGTAAAATGTATTTATTTACTATTTTATTTACCACTTTATAAAATAAGTGATCAACAATTGTTTTTCAGCTAAAAACAAGGCAGGTTCTTTTGAATTCCTCCGGCTGTGAGCACTGGAGAGACACAGAGCTGTGAAAATCCACGTGTGTGTAAGTAATTCACACAAGCCGACTGTTGGTAGACAGATCCAACAATTATTTTTAGTTTTATTTTTTAACACTCAATGATCAATAAAATAAAAAAACAAACAAACACCAAGGATACAGCACTGCTGGGGTTTGCAACGTGCTGAAATATGCAGCAACTGAACAGCAAACTATTGGAAAAAATATGCTCTAATGAAGGTCAGTAGGCTAAAACACTTTTTCTGAAGTGTCTTTTTACCAGGAAAAATGTGATTGAATCAAAAACAGCTTCCTCCACTGCTCCTCGGTGACTAATCAAATCTTCTTTTGGCTGCTCCCTTTAGGGGTCACTATAGCAAATGATCTATTTCCCTTCCCTCGCACCCTTTCTGTTACATTCTCTCCTGTCACACTGAAGCTCCAGATATAGCAGTACCTACATTTAAAGTCTAGTCTCACCTCTACACTCCCAATTTTCCTTCTGTCTTGCTGCCTCCAAACATACCTTCTAACTCTCTTCCTCCTCAGTAGCACAGTTTTCACGGGTAACCTAGTAAATAGTGGTTGTTGTTAACCTGGCCCTCGATTGCTCTGGTTTGGAAAGCTTATTGTTCATTCACTTGTTTAATTTAAACAAAGATTATACACTGGGTGCCCTTCCTGATGCAATTCTCCCTGTTAATCCAGACTAATCCAGGAATAATCTGGTTTAGGGGCCCCGTTTAGGCTCAAATACTTTGAAAAAAATGAACGAAGAAAATGATCTGCAGCTTACCAAAATATGCTTTTCTCAAATCTCGATCTAACTAATGGTGTAATGAGACCAGTGCAATTCCATAAAGCGTCTATGCCCCTTTAAACAAATGTACGCAAGGCGACAGGCATAAAACTTCACAAAAAAAAAAAAAAACATACACTTGCCACTGTTATGCTAAAGCCTATCAGCTGAGATTCTCCCATCATCTGTCAGCACTGACTATTAGTAGTGGAAGACAGGCTTTCCATTGCATTTTCAATGACTCCACTTTCATAGAGAAAGAAAGAAAGAACAAAAAAAGGGTGAGGGGTTGGAGAAAACTGAGCGACTTCCTGGTAAGCTGTGAAAATATGTCACTATTAATTGATTCCAGGTATCAGTCGAACATTTAAAGTAAGTCTTTCTGTCAGGGGTGAATATATGTGGGTTGCATATACATATACAGCGACTGCATTTTCAGAAGGAGAGGTCTGTCTAGGAACCAGGATAATATAAAAGGAACTTGTACAAAATAATGAAGGGAACTTTGAATGCTATGCGAGGATTGGGAATAACCATAAATGTAAAGATGGAAGGTGATTGGCATTAGCCCTTGAAGGCTATCGTTAAGCTACTGCTCTAATAAATAAAGCAGTCCGTGGGGAGGCGACGGGGGAGAGAGGGAGCGAGAATAACTGATCTGATGGTTGCTGCTTCAGAGACCAGCTGCAGCTGTACCACCCTTCCAATGATCAAACACACATCAGTTGGATGTTTCTGTGTGTTTGCGTGCTCATGGCGAGTGTGTGTTGCGCTGTTCTGCACATGTGTCTCCTCAGTGTTTCACACTAATTTGTCATTTCCATGGCAACCCACTGTTGCAGGGGCTACACCAAATATGAATGTGTTTGTGCATGTGTGTTTCAGAGAAAGAAACAGAGAGAGAGAGAGGGGGGAGAGACAGGAAGAGAGATGGAGAAGGAGAGTGAGAGAGAGAAAGAGTGATTGAGTGAACAGTACATTATCATGGACAGCTGTACTGAATCAAAATGGCGGATGGAGGCTGGGAGCACGTCGGGGGAGCCTACATTATACAGCACCTGATAGAGGGAGCAGGATGGAAAGAAGCAGGGAAAGAGGAAGATGCATTGGAGAATCTGAAAGGAGAATGAATAAAAAAGGGGGGGAGCAGGAGACTCATTGAGATGAGCAATGCAGAATGGAAGAGAAGGGAGAATAAGGTAGAAGGAAAGAAAGACGAGACAAGGAAGGGGAGTGGCAGAGAAGGAGGGATGGATGGCTAGAGAGAGGTAAAGACAGAAAAATGCTGGTGTATCTAAATCCTAGTGTAGCAAGCCTCAATCATGGCAGCCCTGTCATTCTGAAGATAGCACGCTGCAGTTCCCTTGCACCTCGTTTTTAGCCCACCATGCAGTTCTGCTATCAGCTCCTCTCAGACTGTCCACACATGCAAATACACACACACAACACACACACGCAGCATAAACTCAAGCATCCTACACGAAGGCATCCCTTCTTAATAACAGACAGGTGGATTAGCTATACACTCGTACACTATACAGATAGATGACCAGCACTGGAAATGTATGTAAATGTATGCTAACATATGCATAGTTTCCATATTAAGTTAAAGTGTGAGAATTCATACAGTCGAGTTCACTAAAGGCTGCAAATGCCGTTTCCATCTCTATTCGGTGATATACAGCATCTGGCTTTGAAAGCGATTGGGCTATCACATCACAGCCAAGGGAGCAATACTGTAGAGGAGGATATTACTGTCAGGACACAAGTGACAGATTGCTCGTCTGCAATGTTGATGTCTTATTTCTTTTTTGTTGTTGTTGTTAAATTGAAAGCATTTATTCCCAGTATGAAATATGCACTTTAAAAAAAAAATGCTACACCAGCACAGAAAAATACCATACTGACCTAAAAGTGAAGAATAGTCCAGGAACTGTGATTGATTTGAAAAACCACCAGCAGTATAGACACCCGTCTGAATGGTTTCTTCTAAATGCTTATAATTTTTTGCAAATCTTTGATGATAGGAATGTTTTATATAACTTCTGCAATAGCAGGAATGTAAGAGTCACGGGACTGCTAATTATTCTAGTAATGTTGCGATCATTTTTTATGTTGTGTCATGTTTACACTTTTGTTCTTCTGGATATGCAGTGTGGTTTCAAGTGCTTATGTAGCAACAGACCACCGTAGCAGAGACTCACAGTCGATGTGATGTCAGTAAAACAAGTCTTCCTGTAAACGTTGCGGTGTATGGGACACAAAACTGAAACCTGCTGCTTAACAAATAATGGTAATATTGTTGTGCAAGTACTCTGGGTGCATGATGTAACTAAAGATTAAATAGATCTCCTTTACATTTGTATTCTATATTAAGTTGGAAGGGGCTCCATAGTGTAGTGGTTTACACTTTTGCCTAACAAGAAAAAGATCGCCCAGTTCGTTTCTGAAGGGCATCCAGCATTAATGTAAAGATGGAAAGTGATTGGCATTAGACCATGAAGGCTATCATTAAGCTCCTGCTCTAATGAATAAAACAGGCTGTGGCCTCATGTGAATAAGGGAGTTAATACTGCATTAAGTTGGCTTTTTTTCTTTTTAAATCTTAAGTACAACACTCAAACAAGTTAGCACAATTCCCTCATTTCAGGTTGAATTTTCACTCTATTTTAAATAAAGCCAACTTTTTTTTTTTTTTTTTCAGTGATTTTTTTTTTTTAAATAAATTATTTGCT